>VUQH01081029.1:0-37351 GCA_015106775.1 Etroplus canarensis | reverse complement strand
CACTATAAACCCTGTCTTTCTCTCTCCCCCTCACTCACTCACAAACACACACACTCACAATCTGCACTACCTCATCCGCTGCTACTGCACATCACTTCTTTTATTGTGCCTTCTTGTGTACCGTTTTGCACAATTTTGATTTTTGCACTATGTTCATCTGATCTTTGCATTGTTTGCAACTATTGCACCACGTTGCACATGTTGCACTTTATTTATTTATTCTAAACTGTTCTCAGTATGTGTCTTATTATTCTCAGTATGTGTCATATGTCTATATGTTTATGTTGCACCAGGTCCCGGAGAAACGCCATCTCATTTCACTATGTTCTGCGTCAGCTATATGTGGTTGAAATGACAATAAAGAATCTTGAATCTTGAATCTTGAGATGGCCGTGAGGGAAAATCCCAGCAGCCCAGCAGTTTCTGAAATACTCAGACCAACATCCATGCCACACTCAAAGTCACTTAAATCACCCGTCTTCTTCATTCTGATGCTCGGTTTGAACTTCAGCAGGTCATCTCGGCCATGTCTACATTCCTATTGCTGCCATGTGATCAGCTGATTAGATATTAGCAGTATACCTAATGAAAAACACAACTGTCAGTAAATGAAGAGCAGCCTAAAAGCTCGGGTCAAAGTGAGAGAGTCCAGAGGCCAGATGTGGATAAGCAGGATGAAGAGGATAAGTTAGTAAGTAAGTATACCTAATGAAGTGGCCGGTGAGTGTATAAATAAGACTGAATTGAACTGAAGTCAACATATCGGTTACTAAAACCACAACTGTCAGTAAATGAAGAGCAGCCTAAAAGCTCGGGTCAAAGTGAGAGAGTCCAGAGGCCAGATGTGGATAAGCAGGATGAAGAGGATAAGTTAGTAAGTATACCTAATGAAGTGGCCAGTGAGTGTATAAATAAGACTGAACTGAACTGAAGTCAACATATCAGTTAGCAAAAACACAACTGTCAGTAAATGAAGAGCAGCCTAAAAGCTCAGGTCAAAGTGAGAGAGTCCAGAGGTGGGGTGTGGATAAGCAGGATGAAGAGGATAAGTTAGTAAGTATACCTAATGAAGTGGCCAGTGAGTGTATAAGTAAGACTGAACTGATCTGAAGTCAACATATCAGTTAGCAAAAACACAACTGTCAGTAAATGAAGAGCAGCCTAAAAGCTCGGGTCAGTGAACATGTTGCTCACTCAAATAAAATCCACCGTGTGAGTAAACAAATGTCCCAACGTTCTGTGGACGTTTTGAGTGGAAATTTTCGTCTTTTTTCCTGATTTTACTGCTGTGAACGTATATAAAAGATCGCCCACTTGTTCGCACGCAGCCCAGTTTTAGAGGCGTCAAGCTGAGCTTTTCACGCGGACGCGACAAGCGAGGCACGCTGCACCCTCACACAGCAGTGACCTGTCGGTCAAACACAGTCAACACACACCCTGCTTCGTCCTCCTTTCCACTATAATGGGGGCCATAACTCCTGCAGCTCCTCTCCTCCCTCTCTTTGCCCCAGTTCACCAGCCTCATCTGGGTTCATAACCTCCAGAGAGAAGCGTGGCTTGTTTTCAGGTTCGGATGGAAAGTCTCGCCTCCTCTCCCTACTTAGACAGCTGTCATTTTCTAAATCAGGCCGGCCCACATCACTTCAAATGGCAAACACAACTGTGTCTCTCTCTCTCTCACACACACACACACACACACACACACACACACACACAGAAAGTTCATTTCTTAGGTGCGTCTCCTAACCAGAGGTCTTGATGATAGCTGCTCCTTTTTTGGTTAACTTTGCAGACCAAAAGCCCAAGAACGGGTGTAGAAATGAACAGAACGACTGCAGCCGGTGAGTCGAGCGTCGTGACATGAGTAGGACCCGCTCTGACTACCAGCACCTGCAGTTAGACCCGTTCTGTCTCTGTGTTTTATTTAAAGGAGGACAGACGACGCTCGTGATGTACACCAGCGCCGTCGGATGTCGCCAAACAGCCAGCGTCCTGTCGACGTCACTTTAGAGGACTTTGAATGGGCTTCCGTTCTTAAGCGAAACCTAACTTTAACCTGAGACCAAACGATTCACGAGGACTTGCTCTTTGTCCCCCAAAAAGGAAGTCTAGCTCTGTTCAACCACAGAAAAAAAGAAAGGCATTGTTGGCCGGATTTCTCGGTCACCACAGAGACCAGTGAAACTCAGATGTGGTTATAAATCTGTTAATGGACAGGACAGGACACGTGAGCGGACTGCTGATCACCGCAATTGTGTTCAGTCGCAGTTCTCTGTACTTCTTAAAGCATTTACATGCAGCATGTAGAGGGACATCTGCCTGTGGCTGCTCATTGGTCGAGCGTTATTAACAAAACTCCCTTCAAACAAAACAAGGGCAATTCAATACTTTAATAGGAACAGACAAAGCCAGATATAAAAAGTAAGGGGAATAAGACATTTACACATGAAAAGACACCTAAATTTACAAAGGGGTATTTGGACCACCTACACATTTCACTACAGGAGATTTTATCACATCACATTCCAAATCCAGAGGCAGTAATATGGAGCTGGTCCCCCTTTCCAGGTAGAACTGCTCCCACTCTTCTGGGAAGGCTTTCTATAGAGTGTGCCTGTGGGAATTTTTTGCCCATTCATCCAGAAGAGCATTTGTGAGGTCAGACACTGATGTTGTCACAGTCGTGGCTGGGGTTGAGGTCAGGGCTCTGTGCGGGCCAGTCAAGTTCTTCCACACAAAACTCATCCAACCATGCCATTATGGGGCTTGCTTTGTGCACTGGGGGACAGACTGCTGGAACAGTCAATGGCCTTCCCCAAACTGTTCCCACAAATTTGCAAGTATACACTTGTCCAAAATGTCTTTACAGTTGGCACAGTGCAGCCAGACAAATAATGTTCTCCACCAAACAGACTCGTCCATTCAACTGCCAGATAGAGAAGTGTGATTCATTACTCCACAGAACATGTTTACGCTGCTCCAGTGCTGCTTTACATGGTCTGCCATGTAAGATATGCAAGATGCATCCAGTTCCAGTAAGGAATTGAAATTCGAAGTTAAAAACAAATGTGTGTTTTAAAAAAACACCAGTTCAGTACATTTTAGATGCAAATATAAGTAGGCTTGTTTAAATTATAACCAGATACTTAAGGTGTGCATTATGCTGGATGCACTTTAAGGGGTGACATTAAAGTAACAGAAAACAGCATTATTTAGAACATTTTCTGATTCATGTTTGTTTACTTGTTTACTGCTTGGTACTAAAGTTCCTCACAGAATCGTTTGAATCCCTGAAACTCACATGATCTGGAACCAAGTCAGTCTCACTGTAGCACAGGGCACCTTACAGCCAATCAGGAACAAGTGTTTTCTGTGGCCCCGCTTGTTTCCTGTTCTCTTTCTTGCAGACGACTTTTCAGAGGAGCGAGTTCAAACAGCCGGCAGCTCATGCCACTCACGCTCTTTTCACTTGATGCTAGAGATGGATCATGGAGGCCAGCGAGGTGTCTGTGGTGTTTACTGAAGTGCATTAGATTGCCAGCTGCCTGCAGATTTAACAGCTAAAAGAGGAACTCTGCTCAGCATGACTGCACACACACACTCATTCTGCACATCTGTGAGGTGAAAACCCAGCTTTTGGGTGTATCTGTCAGCTTACGGAAAATTGCGGTCTACTACAACAAACCGCAAACTTCCGCATTTCACATCACTGAAAGACAGAATTTCTCATAGTTCATATTTCATTCCTATAATAATGACAAGGAAGCCAAGCATGGGTCCACAAGAGAAGATGTCTCAAAACCCCAGGATCATTTAAAACACTTGGTTCGGGGGAAGTTCTAGAATTATTGAGGATTCTTGTAAATATGTAGAAGTCTGGAAAAGGGGAGCAACCAAGCAGCAACCTGGACTAAAAAACTGCAGTTCCTCTAGTGGCCACTAGATGCCGACTCATGGGGTCAGACTCCCATGTTAAAATGCCCAAATTTACAGCAGAATAAAACATGTTTACAGCCTAGAACAAACAACAGTTTTGGTCTCTGTAGCCAATTTCCCCTTCATAACGACTGTGTGAACATTTTGTAAAAAGTGCTTACTTAAATTCTATAAGGGCCAAGATGGCGGCGCGACGGTAGCGCACGGCCACTCCAGAACCAAGGTGGTGCTTGTATCCCGGTGATTGTCGCTGTTTTGACCCAGTATTTGGGTGTTGTGGTTGCCGGGACAGTGGTGTTCGGAGGTTCGAGGACAACCAGATGCCATTGTAGCGCCGTAGCTCCGTCCACAGACGGTGCTAACTGGCAATCCGGCGGCATTGTTTTTCATGACCTGCCAGGCAGTGTCCGTGAAACCAAAGTTTTTGGGTTCTGGGGGGAGCATCGTTGCAGGGCTGATGCTGCAGCTGGGCGGTTTCTGGGGGCTCCGATCTCGGCTTGCTGTGTGGACCGGGCCTTCAGTCCTGATGCCAGACGCCTGATGCCAGTGGCCAGGGAAAAGGACATCGCAGATGGAGTGTTGTGCTGGGCCGGAGGTGGGCCCTGGCCGGCCGGCATTACCCTTGTATGGGGCACCAGGTCCTGGGGGAACGCTCTTTCATTTCACTGTGTATTTATATGTAGCTGAAATGACAATAAAGTAATCCAATCCATTCCGATAATGAATTCTGACACCAAGAAATAAGTTTGCATTTGTGTACGTCCTGTTCTCTGATCTTGAAGTTTTGGGGTTTAGGGTTTTTGGTTGGCTGCCTGCAGTTAAGAAAAGCTTTAGGCTTTTTGTTTTGGCCTACAACAGGAACTACATCAGTAAATATCCCTTTTACATGAAGGCGTTTGCCAACAAGAGGTTAACTGATGCTACAGAAATTATCGCGATCATTCAACATCATCACTCCACTTAGGGTTAAGGTGATGACCTTTGTTTACAGTCCAACACTTTACCCTCGACTGCTCCCTTGTATCTTCCTCAAGGGGTCCCCACAACGGCTTGATCGGCATCGATAATTTGGCAGAAGGTTTAATGCCAGACGCCTTTCCTGACTCAACCTTGCATAATGGGAGGGGCTTGTGTCCCCACACTGACGCTTCAAAATTCCATCGAAACATTTATTTAATACATAATGTATTAGTAACTTATATATAACCTATACAAAAGAATCCTTAGCATGTTGCCGGCATTCACAACATATGCACAGCGTGTTGTAGCCTAGTCGCAGTGTCAACATCACCGTCATCCAGAAGAAAAACTTGATGAACGCCGCCAAGAGGTCTCCTGGCCGTGGACGCGTGGAGGAACCATCATCACCCTCACGCTCACCCTGTGATGGAGATGATGCAGGTACCAACGCCTCTCGGGCATCGTCCGTGGCATCGTAGCTGCGTCCGTGGCCGACACCTACTCTCAGCCAATACACCATTACACGGTAGCTGTGGTTGTTCAAAACACGTCAAATATGTCTACATACATCAATATGTGTCGGAGATAAGTTGACTATAAGTTACACATAGGTTCAAAGCATTAGGTTAGAAATAAGTTTTGTGTATGTTAGACATTATCTCCACGTATTTTGACTTATGAGTAACTTACAAGTAACGTGTGTGAACATGTGTCAACTTACCTACAACTTACGGTCCGCGTATGCAGGACATATGAGCCATACGCTGGCATACGTCGGAAATTTTGTCCATCTGTTCGTCTGTCATCTGCTGCTTTTCCAGGGGTCCGGGTCGCGGAGGCAGCAGTCCAAGCAGAGAAGCCCAGACTTTCTTCCCCCCATCCACCTACTCCAGCTCTTCAGGGGGGACACCAAGACGTTCCCAGGTCAGCTGGGAGACAGAGTCTCTCCAGCGTGTCCTGGGTCTTCCTCGGGGTCTCCTCCTAGAGGGACGTGCCCGAAACACCTCAAGTGAGAGGTGTCCAGGAGGCGTCCCGATCAAATGAACCACCTCAAATGGCTCCTTTGGATGTGGAGGAGCAGCAGCTCTACTCTGAGCCTCTCCTGGGTGACTGAGTTCCTCACCCTGTCTCTAAGGGTGAGTCCAGGAACCCTGTCTCTAAGGGTCATTTCAGCCACTTGTATTCATGATCTCATTCTTTCATCATTACCCAAAGTTCATGACCATGGTCATGGTCTACGGTTGGAAATTTGTGCACGCTCAAAATTTTTCGGCAACCGTACTGCGACGTATACCAGCGTGCTCTTAGCTTATACAAAACTTACCCATAACTTATTTAATGTTTTCGCTAGCATACGCTGGTTAAACCAAGGCGTGACAGGGGCTTCAGTCACCTGCCTCGACGTGCCACTGCCGGCAGATTATTTCCAACAGTGATGAACGCTGGTCGGAGGGGCCCCCGCTTGCGTGCTTGCCCACGGCGCCAACAGACTGTGGACTCGCCCCTGCTGGGAGGACTTTTTCAGAGTACAGAAGACAAGTTAGAGAAGCCTGACTGTTTGATCTGATTATCTCTGTAAATATGCCACTAATACACGGGGGGGGGGCTGCAGGCCTGCGTTTCATATTACTGTCACTACATCCGTGTGTGTGTGTGTGTGTGTGTGTGTGTGTGTGTGTGTGTGTGTGCAGTGTTTTCTTCCTTGAAGCCGTCACTCAGCCTTATCAGCGCCTCGACTCACTTCCTGGTTTTTACAGTCTTCACACACACTCACACACACACACAGAGGGAGGGGACAGCAGGTCGGTGTGTCTACACTTCAGAGAGGACACTTTAACCTGCACACACATACACACACACACACACACACGCACACGCACGAACCAGCTGTTGGTCCACCTCTGCGCGCTCCCGTTCCTTCTGCTCGGTGCCGCGCGCGGGCGGCCGGTGGGTCGCATGTGAAGACATTTCTTCCCCTGTCTCCTCCGTGGACTCCAGCTGCTGCTGCTGCTGCTGCTGCAGGACACCACACACCGACAGAGACAGAGAGGACAGCACAGGACAGCGCAGGACAGCAGAGGACACTGTCCCTCCTCTCCCGGCTCTGGAGGACCACAGATAAGCGGCAGGATGTCCGAGTCCGCGTCCAGCTTCCTCCACATCGGGGACATCGTGTCCCTGTACGCGGAGGGCTCAGTGAACGGCTTCATCAGTACGCTGGGGTGAGTACACTCACACACACTCACACACACACACACACACACACACACACAGGAGGTCAGACTCTCAGGGATCAAAGGTCAACACCAGGCTGCCTCTAAACTTA
Organism: Etroplus canarensis; assembly: GCA_015106775.1. Classification (NCBI taxonomy): domain Eukaryota; kingdom Metazoa; phylum Chordata; class Actinopteri; order Cichliformes; family Cichlidae; genus Etroplus; species Etroplus canarensis. The sequence goes on along the minus strand of VUQH01081029.1, from coordinate 30,129 downwards.
ACTCTGTAAGACAAAACAGACAGGGGACAGGGACAGGGACAGGAAGTGACAGAGGTGAGAAGAGACAGCACTGTGCAGAAGTCTTGAGCCCCTCATTTCTTCATGTTTGGAAAGAAGTTCAAACATCACAGGAACAGCTCAGAGGTTTGGACATGTTCAGAGGAGGGACAGTGGACACACTGGCCAAAAGGATGTTGAAGATGCCAGGCAGGAGGAGAAGAGGAAGACCACAGAGAAGGTGGACGGATGTAGTGAAGGAGGACACGCAGAGGGTTGGTGTGAGGGATGGAGGCAGATGATCCACTGTGGAGACCCCCTAACAGGAGCAGCAGCAGAAGAAGAATCCATTCATTGATTGTGTTTCATTTTGTGGAGTCAGAAAGCGTCGTGATATATCCACCTGGCACCTGTGACAGGGTCAGAGGTCGCCTCACTGAGGCCACGACCTCCTGTGAGTGCGGTGTGGCAGCAGCCGAGGCGCTTTATAACAGGACTGGTTCTTATACAGCACTTTTCTACTCTGGCCGAGCGCTCGGTGCGCGCTTTACCACACACACACACACACACGTTCACACAGCGCTTTATTCGACGCCTTTGAGTGTGTTTAACTGTCGCACACACTCACTCTCTGATGGCTGCATCGGGGGCAATCTGGGGTTCAGCGTCTGGCCCCAAGGACGCTTTGACACGCAGGCTGGAGACGCCAGGGATCGAACCGCCGGCCGAGCCACAGCCGCTCCTGACTGTGCTCTGTGTTGATGTGCTGCTCGATGATTTCATTGGTTGGATGCCCTTCCTGACGCAGCCCCCTGCGCTGAGAGGGGCTTGTGTCCCCACCTGGAGTTGAACCGAGGACCTTTTGCTTGTATGCGTGAGCCGCTACACTGTGTGCAGAGACCCCACAGTATGATATTACTGTGATTTTTAATGTTTCTGAGTATTAATAACGTGTTGAAAGTGGGTGAACTTAATTTGAGTTAAAACGATGAAGTTCTCAGCCTGTTCCTCTCACCTCAGGCCTTTTTGTTGCCACGTCAGGAGCTGAAGTGTTTAACAGCGGACGCAGACACCATAGGTTATGTAGGCGGAATGAAAAAGCAGCTGATTTTTATTGTTCTTGTACTCAGAAATTAAATTTGCACTCGCATTTATTACAGTAAGTTAAGATAAATTCAGCCGCATCGCCATAAACATGATTCAAAGCAGACGCTCAGAGAGGCGCTGAGCTGCTGAAGTCATGAAACGCCGACACACTGCGGACGAGTGTGTCTGTAGTCCGGCATACAACCTCCACCGAACGCACAAGGGAGCGGCCGAAAGCACATTTAGTATCTCTGCAGAGATCCAATATTGCCATGCAAAATATTACAATACTATGATGTATTGATTTTTTCACCCACCCCTAGGAAATACAGAGTATAACAAAGAACAGTTTGTGCAATTCTGACTGGCTTGAAAGTCAGTATTTGGTAGGACCGCCACAGCCTGAGCCCTCTGAGCCAAGCTTCCTGTCATGTCTTTAAGTCGTCTTCAGGAATAGTTCTCCAGGCTTCTTGAAGGACATTCCAAAGCTCTTCTTTGGCTGCCTTTTGTTCTGTTCTCTGTCAACATGATCCCACACCGCTTCAGCAAGGTTGAGGTCTGGGCTCTGGGGAGGCCAATCCATGACTGATAGTGTTCCACTGTGTGTTTTATATCCAGGTAGGCTTTTACTGCAGTGTGTTTGGGATCACTGTCATGCTGCTGACAAATGAAGCCGTTGCCAATCAGATGCTTTCCGGTCGGTATCACATGATGGATCAAAATCTGACAGTACTTTCCCGGGTTCATAATTTCATTATTTTTGACAAGAACTCCAACACCACTGGCTGCAACACAGCCCCAAACCACGACAGAGCCTCCACTGTGTGTTACAGATGTTGTAGACACTCACTGTTGGACCTCTCTCCTGACCTCCTCCGTGCATATTGTTGCCAGTTTGAACAAAAAATGTTAAATTTGGATTCATCGCTCCGTAAGACCTGTTGCCAGCGATTTTCAGTCCAGTTCTTGTGTAATTTGGCATACCTCAGCCTTATCGCTCCCTGTTTCCCTTTCTTAAGAATGGCGTCTTGGCAGCCACCCTTCCATGGAGACCATGTGTGTTAAGGTTTCAGTGAACAGTACTTGGATTAACTGACGAGCCAGATCTATCTCTCAGGCCCCCCCTAGCAGGTCTTTGCTGGTTTTATGACCATCTTTTGAGGGCATAACTTTCAGATGCTCGCTGTGGATAGTTTTTAGGCCTTTGCCCTCCGCTTGTTCAGTGTCCTCAGACTTTCAGAACACACTGCACACCCTGCTGAGAAATGCCAAGATTTGACTAATAGCTTTTTGGGAATCACCTTGTTGGTGCAAAAAAAACCCCTTTTTTTTATAGAATCTTCACCATTTTTCATAGATTCACCTGAAAGAAATGGGAGCAAATAATATGTTTATGCAACAGGCTGCTAGTAGCAAAGTGCCCAAAGATACAGTTTCAATTGTTTCTGTACTAAGTTGTCTGTTGTGTCTTGACACAACACTGGTCCGTTCCTTTTGTTTGGTGCCTTTGATTCATGGGCCGGTGTGCAGTGGCTTAACAAAGAAAAAACCATCTAGGTACAAAGAGTGGACTAAAAATGAGTGAAAAAGCAGCCAATGTCCAAAAGAGAAACTTTGAAAGACCTGCAGAAAGCCTGGAGAACTACAGATGGACCCAGTTTTAATGCTGTGTATTTTCTTCATAGCAACACGGGACAATTACACAAAGTTACAGATGGTTACGTTGTGCTCTTTTAAACCTCCGTGCTCCGCCCTTTCATGTGGTAAATGTTTTGTTCACGGGCGGTTCATATTTGCAGAGATGTAATGATTTCAAATCGGGTCCATCTTTTTGAAACACCCTGTGCTGCTCAAGACCACTTCAATTTTTTTTTTTTTTTTAAAGGTAAAATATAAAGAAAGGAGGGCTGGCTCAAGAGTTTTGCACAGTTCTGTAAATGTAAAAATCTATTTGCACAGTGTGAGTCTCTGCTGTTGCACAGGGCCATGCTAGTTGCCCTGCTCCCACTGTAAGTGGACTTCCTCGCACACAGAGAGGCGGCGTGGACAAGAGACAGGCAAAGTCAATTAGTACTAATCCAGCTGACAGCAAGGCCTTATTTTTACCCCCGTGATGTCATTGGTAAGTATTAGACTGAGCATAGAAACTGACAGGGAAAGCATCAGAAACTCAAATTAGTTTGGCAGTTTGGCGAAACCGTCGGCAGGCATGAAATGCAAACTGCTGAGCTCACTGCTGCTGATGCTCGGTGTAGCCAACATGGAAGAGTGTGGAGTTAAACTGAATGAAGCAGGCCCTTTTTGAGTCAGGATTAAACATAAGTCAAATCCAACCGGTTTATCAGGGCATCATTATTATTTACACACTTGAGGACAATAATTAAAGGCATATTTGCTTTGCTTTCCTGTATAACCATGTGGTACCTGGAGGGAAGACAGAGGACATGTGTGAATGAGAGGGAGGCAGGTGGAACGGTGAAGATGCAAGGAGTAGAGGTGGTGAAGGTAGAGGAGTTTAAATACTTGGGATCAACCATCCAAAGAGAGCACAAGAGAGGTGAAGCAGAGAGTGCAGACAGGGTGGAGTGGGTGGAGACGAGTGTCAGGGGTGCTTTGTGACAGAAGAGGGGAGGTTTACAAGACGGTAACGAAACCTGCTATGATGTACGGTTTGGAGATGAAAAGGCAGGAGGTGGAGTTAGAGGTGGCACAGCTGAAGATGTTGAGATGGTCGCTTGGAGTGACCAGGATGGACAGGATTAAAAATGAGTCCATCAGATGGACAGCTCAGGCTGAGATGGTTTGGACATGTTCAGAGGAGGGATAGTGGACATATTGGACAAAGGATGTTGAAGATGGAGCTGCCAGGCAGGAGCAGAAGAGGAAGACCACAGAGAAGGTGGACGGATGTAGTGAAGGAAGACATGCAGAGGGTTGGTGTGAGGGAAGAGGATGCTGGGTATAGGGTGAGATGGAGGCAGATGATCCGCTGTGGCGACCCCTAACAGGAGCAGCCGGAGGACGAAGAAGAAGAAAAAGGAGGGTGTACAGTTATTACAGGTTCACTCATACTAATATGCTCGGTAGAGCTTCTAACTTCCAGAAATATACTAAATGGACAACAGATTTGGGCTGCACTCTGAATCATTGAATACAAGTGTTTCATTCAGTCCCATCGCAACAGGTGTATAACATCAGGCAGCTAGCCATGCAACCTGAATGGGCCATTCTAAAGAGTTCAGTGAATTTCCGCCTGCTGTTGTGATAGGATACAAGATATTCCACCATCAACTGTAAGTGGTGTGATCGCAAAGTTGAAGCATTTGGAAACCACAGCCACTGGCAGAACACGTAAAATTAAAGAGCGGGGTTGCTTAGTGCTGAGGTGCAAAGTGGTCAACACTCTGCTGACTCAATAACTGCAGAGTTCCAAACCTCCTCTTGCATTAACCCTTTCATGTATGGTGGTCACTACGGTGGACAGCTATTCAAAGCCATGTGTTTTGTTACTATACTGAGGTCATGCTTGGCCATAGTCTTTGAAATCATCTAAAATTAAGTGGTTTAACAAAAATTTAAGAGCATTAAAAATACGTTATTACATGTTTTTTGCAAACTTTGTTCTTTTCATGCCTAAAGGGTAATAAAACACAGTTATAGAAAAACTCTTGAGTGAAGATGTCATAATTTATGCATCAAAGGGTTAACATCGGTGGCGCTAGGAGATCATGGGACGGGTTTCCATGGCTGAGCAACTACATTCAGGTCTTACATCACCAGGCATCAGATGGAGTGGTATAAAGCATGCTGGCACTGGACTCTGGAGCAGTGAAACTTGTTCTATGAAGTGATGACTCATACTTCTTAATCTGCTAGTATAATGGACGGGCCTGGGTCTGGTGGATGCCAGGAGAACGTTACCTGCCTGACTGCACTGTGCTAGCTGTAAAGTTTGGTGGACGAGGGATAATGCTCCAGGGTTGTTTTTCTGGGGTTGGTCAGGGTCTCTTAGTTCAGTGAAGGGAAATCGTACTGCACAGGTGATGAAAATTAGTCCAGAAGGTGACTTGCTTTGTTCAAAACTCTGAGATCCAGGTGAAGAATTCTGTCAGTGCCTCCTAAAAATGTACGATCTTGTCAGTGTTTGTCAAAACCAGAATGATGCACTTAAGAAAGAGACATCTCAACATATACAACATTTGATTTTTATGGAGAGATTTCATTGTGTGTGCTTTCGACAAGTAAAAGCATGCAATGTGGGTATTTTTTGTGATTTTTGTGACGTTTTTGGAAAATGCCAGATTTTGTCCCATCTGACAAGGAAGCTAGTTTAAGTCATATTTTAGAATGAAAGCTTGGAAGCTTTCGTTGCAGTTGCGCAATGTTTCGCACACGTAGAATGTTGGATTGGATTGGATTAGATTACTTTATTGTCATTTCAACTACATATAAATACACAGTGAAATGAAATAGCGTTCCCCCAGGACCTGGTGCCCCACACAAGGGTAGTGGCCAGGGCCCGCCTCCTTCCCAGCACAAAACCCCGCCCGTGATGTCCTCTTCCCCGGCTACTGGCATCAGGTGACGCCGAGGACTGAAGTCCCGGTCCAAACAGCAAGCCGAGATCAGAGCCCCCAGAAACCGCCCAGCCGCAGCATCAGCCCTGCGACGATACTCCACCCAGAACCCAAAAACTTTGGTTTCCCGGACGCTGCCTGGCAGGTCATGAAAAACAATGCCACTGGATCGCCAGTTAGCACCGTCTGTGGACGAAGCTACAGAGCTGCGACGGCGTCAGGTCATCCTCGAACCTCCGACTTTCGAACACAAACACCACTGTCCCGGTGTCCACACACCCGAACACCTGAATACCGGCTCAAAACAGGGACAATCACAGGGGTACAAGCACCACCCTGGTTCCGGAGTGACCGTGCGCTACCGTCGCGCCCCCATCTTGGCCCATTAAGGTTGGACATTGCTTTCAGGTCTGAAAAGTAAAGCCATTTAGGAAGTTCTGTAAACCTGCACTCTTTCCAGTGGTTTCAAAAGGGTGTCTGGTTTTTTAGAAGTCTATGAGAAAACCTTTGACCTGTGTAATCCGAGCATCACCTCACCAGGAATAACAGACAATTTTAGCGAAAAGTTTGAGAATTTTTATAAACTCATGGGTCCAAATTGTACTCTCTGAGCAGGCCAGTTCTGGCCCTTGGGCCTCATTTCTGACACCCATTGTCTACATTGATAAGTGGACAGGTCACCAGTCCATTGCAGGGCGACCACAGAAAGTCAGACAACCGTTCACACCTACAGGCAGTTAATTTGAGATTAGTTAAGATTAGTCTGAAATTAGTTAAGAATTGCCAGTTAACCCAATCCGGCGTCTCTTCAGTCTGAGCGGAATCCAGAGAAAGGATTCAAACCCAGGACCTTCTTGCTGTGAGGCAACAGTTCTAACCACTAACCAACCCAATTCTGGGTCCTTTTTGCAAATTCAATTTTAAACTAATAAGCACAATTTATGACAAACCCCACTGAGCACTTGACTACGGATTTAGTAACAAAAGTTAAAGCCTTATGCTATTTTAGAGCGAAAGAAATCCCCAAATTCATTCAGTAATACTTCAAGTTCAAAATTTTAACAAAATTCCAGGGATAATGTATATGAATTTAAGTCCACATCCCCAGGACCTTGTGCGATTCAGTAATCCCTACTTATTGCGCTTCCTAAACACTCAAAATCAGATGGCAATCAGATGGTTCCAGCGTGACCAATTCTGATGCATCAGACGTGCCGCATCCATTTAAATCCAAGTGGCACTCTGGGAAGTGTCTTAAAAGTCCTAATGAGTGTTGGAATTTCTGAGGCCACCCTGGAAGCTGAGGCAGAATCCAACAAAACCACCTCATCAACACCTCAGCAGTTTTGCTGCCTGACCAGGCATGTCTGTCTCTCTCTTTCTTCAACAAGCAAGTTTGTTGCCCGTGAAACTTTAGTTCATATTTTCAGTGTTAACTAGAAATACACTAATGAACAAAAGTATTGAGCCACATTGCACTACAGGAGATTTTATCACATCCCATTCTACATCCGTAGGCATTAATATGGAGTTGGTCCACCCTTTGCAGGTAGATAACCTTCCACTCTTCAGGGAAGGCTTCCTACAAGAGAGTGTCTGTGAGAATTTTTGCTCGATCATCCAGAAGAGCATTTGTGAGGTCAGACACTGATGTTGGGCGAGAGGGCCTGGTTTGAAATCTCCATTCTAGGTCATCCCAAAGGTGTTGGATGGCATTAACGTCAGGGCTTTGTACGGGCCAGTCAAGGTCTTCACACCAAACACATCCAAACATGCCTTTATGGACCTTGCTTTGTGCACTGAGGCACAGACATGCTGGAACATAAAAGAGCCCTCCCAAAACTGTTCCCACAATGTTGGAAGCAGAGAATTGTCTAATATGTCTTGGTAAACTGAAGCAACAAGATTCCCCTTCAGTGGAACTAAGGGGCCCAGGACAGCCCCATAAAATTATACTTCCTCCTCCAAACCGTATGGTTGGCACAGTGCATTCAGGAAGGTAATGTTCTCCTGGCAACCACCAAACCCAGACTCATCCATCAGATTGACAGATAGAGAAGAGTGATCGGTCACTCCACGGAACATGTTTCCACTGTTCCAGAGTCCAGTGGCCGCGTGCTTTACTCTACTCCATGTCTGGTGATGTAAGGCCTGCATGGAAGCCCTATGAAGGTCCCAGTACAAAGCTTTGGTGCTGATGGTAACGTCAGAGGAGGTTTGGAACTCAGCAGAGCATTGGTGATGACCTCAGCCTAAAGACCTCAGACCTAAATGCTTCCACTTTGCAATGATACCACTTATTGTGAGTGATGGTGGAATGTCTAGGAGGGAAGATCTCCTAGTCTGAGGCTCCGACATCCTGCAGAGTTAATTGTTTTGGGGAGTTTTTCTTGGAGTTTGCTGTCTTTTTGTGGCCGTTTGGAAGAAGTCGAATGTGTTAAAACAGGTGAATATTTAATGAATGCATTGAAGATTTTTTGGGTTCCCTGCACAAAAAAAGAAAATTAATCACAAATACAAAAGGAGGAAAAAAATGACATTAGCATTCATTTTCAAAGATTGGCAAGACCACAGAATTTCCCAATCAGTGCATTCCTAGCATATCAGAGTCTTATTATGTGCCTCAGACTTTCTGATTTGGAAAGCAGATGCTAATGCTAGAGTCCTCAAAAGCCTTTTGGATGGAGAAAGTCTGAATAATTCCAGTCAAGCGGAGAAAAGTCACACATGAAGGCTGCTTCATAGATTATATGTTCATTTGTGAATTACAGCCATCAGCTTTTTCTGTCGGCATGTTTCCTGGATTATTAATCAAACCAGAGGAGGAGTACCACCAAGAAAACACTACTGAATACTTTATCAGTTTCTGATTTTAATGAACTGTAGATGTGTTATTTGAACAGAAGTGTGATGATCTTTCCCTAATATTCTCCAGAGACTTCAGGAATTTGTGACGTCGTGCTATCGGCTTTAAAAACTTTAACACACACACACACACACACACAGATAGTGTTGAGGCAGCGCTGTCTGATTGCATGGCAGGAAAAGGAAGTGGTACTGAGTATGTTCAAGAGAGATTTCCATTGCCAATTTGTGAGCGTGTCCCTGCTCATCGTTCTCTGTGAGGACTAAGATGATTCTCAGTTTTGTGAGGACCCTCGTGTTTGGTCGTGGACCTTTACAGGAGCTCTTTTCAAGTTCAGACATGCTTTTTTAGGTTCAGATTAAAATAATCAGGTTTGGGTTACAGTAAGAGAGGGTTTAGGTTCTGGGTCCTCACTAAGATAGTTGTATAAATGCGTGTATGTGTATTTTCCAAAATTGTGTGTGTGTGTTTCCTGTACCATAATCGTACACCCACTGCTTTGTGTTTGACTCAGTCTTGACCTTTACAGCTTTATTCATGGATATTCGCTGCCCCCGCTGAGCTGAACAAAGACAGTAAAAACAATAAGTCACGCTTTTAATACCTACAATAACGTCACATGGTCTCAGCTGTGAGGAAAGTTTCTTCCAGGGTAAAATTTTACCCACTGATCAGCCACAGCATTAAAACCCTATGATGTGTTGGAATAAACGGTGCAATCCCCAGGACACAGGGGAGCGCTATAATCCAGGTGCCAGGCACCGCAGAACATCCCCAGAGGGCCTGTGTTTGTGCTCCGACAGGTCAGAGTTCGTGTTGGTGGTTTTAGGGGAAACCTACACAGTGTTAGGCAAGCAGGTTTAGTATCGTAAAGTATCCTTTTCCAACCTTCAGGGCTGAAAAATGAAGCCAGCTAGGACGTGCAAAAACTCTGCAGTTCCTTCAGGGGCTCCAAATGTTCCTATAGACTCCCATGTTAAAATGCCCAGCTCTAGCTTTAAAATTAACATGTTCGCAGCCTGGTACAAAATATTGTTTTGGGCTTTCTTTTTTGTCCATTATGATAACAGCACAGGGGTTTCATTTTCCATCTATCTGTCCACAGTGCACAAGAATTGCTACTCCTGGAGTATCGGTCAGATTTAATCAAACTGAACCCAAATTGTGCTCAAAGTCAAGGTCAAGGTTGTATTTGTCATTTTACGAGCAGTTTTCTCCCCTGGGATTAATACAGAATTCTGTTTCTGATTTTTTCATTTTCACGAGGATTGCTACTCCTAAGAGTATTGGTCTGGATCACAGTATTCCTAAAATCTGTACATAAAGACCCTCAATAAATGGTAAATGGGCTGGTGTTTATATCGCGCTTTTCTACACTAAGGGAGCACTCAAAGTGCTTTTTACTGCAAGCCTCATTCACTCATTCATACAGCACTTTTATTCTATGCCTTTAAGCGCGTTTATCACACGCACACTTGCACGCTGAGGGATGCATCAGGAGCAATTTCAAGGGGAACTTTGTTATCCCCAAGGAGCAATTTGTGGTACAGCTAGCAACAAACACACACTCAAAAACCGATACAAGCAACAAAAACTACAACACTACAGTATTTCATTTAGAGCCGGGGTCCCCAACCCCCGGTACCGGTCCGTGGATCATTTGGCACCGGGCTTCAAAGAAAAAATTTCGTTATTAAAATAGTTATTTTTCTTTCATTAGTCTGCCGGATCTTATTTTGAAAGATGGCTGTTTCGCCTCACTGCCGCGCTTGCCTCTGGCATGCCGTTTCACGCATCAGCGACACAAGCTAACTCTTAAAATAAAATGAGCCAGAAACAAAATTCACTGAAGAGCTTTTTCGGGAAGGAACAAGCAAATGATGGGACAGCAGAATGGCAAAAAAAAGCTGCATTTAAAAGAAAATACAAAAATTCTAACCTAAGTTACAGTTTATTGCAACAGGTGTTACACAAGCTCCACACCCGCTGTGACCGACTGGCTAATGAAACCGCGAAACCCTCAAAACTGCTTTGCCACATTGAGACAAAACACTTAGCGTTAAAAGACAAAGCCCCTGGAATTTTTTAAAAGAAAAACAGTGAACATGAAGGTCAAAAACAGTTACTGAGGGTCACCACTTCAATAAATGTGTCTGCGCTGAAAGCATCATGTCACTGTCTCCATCACCCCCACATGGGAAACAAGCCCAGGGCTCCACTGACTCTGCATTATGTGAGTTGATAAGTGCCTAAAGTGTAACTGACGCATTCAGATTACAGACTATGAACTAACAAACCCCCTGCCCCTCTACCTGGTCCGTGGAAAAATTTTCATCAATGAAACTGGTCCCTGGTACAAAAAAGGTTGGGGACCGCTGATTTAGAGCCTTAGTAGCCACGGTGTCTGTTGGTGCGGCAGCGTGGCAATTTAAACCTACGGCCAGATGGAAGAAGTTCAAACTCAGGTGCCAGTGGGTGAGATGATTCAGCAAGAATAAGAACAGCAAGAATAAGAACGCTTACGTTGTAAAGTGTTCATTTAGTTCATTTAAAGTGCTGCCTGCCACTTTGCAACACACCTTCACAACACTCTAAAGTCTGTTTTTGTGTTTGATGTTATGAAGGCCAAACCAGCTGATAAACGTGAAGGTAGGAACAGATGAGCAAAACATTTTCATAAAAGTACAATTAACATTAAAAAAGCACAGTTTCCAAAAGAATTGTAGCTGCTGGTGAGCTTTTTTACACGTTTGAACATCATGCCCAAGGGCACTTCAACATATAGACTGGAGAAGCCAGGAATCGAGCCGCCAACCTTCCTGTTCGAAGACGACCCACTCTGCCTCCTAAGCCACAGCCGCCCCGTCATTAGGTTTAAGAATGTCTTGAGCTAGGTTAGGGCCAGTCAAGAACTAGAACCGTGGCGTATGCATGGCATCGCGTACCGACAGGCAATAACCTCATTGGGCAACATGATCAGCATAACTTGAAGAAAACTTGAAGGCCAATTCCCAACATTCAGTTGTCGCTACCTCTATAGTCACTGTTCCCGTCATGCTGGCTGATTTTCAATGGCTCTCTTCTTCTAGATGGTAGACCTACCACTAATGTTGCTGTGATCGCTTGAAATATTGCTGCGCCTCACATGTTGCAAACAGTTGTTGCGTTGTTGGTGCCTGCCTGTCACCTTTGGCTGCTCGCTTGTTGCCACAGTAATTTAGTGGTGAACCAGAGTCTGGACGCAACTGACGGGCTTAAAAAGAATGGTGATGGGGATCAGCACCGGGTGTGCAACCTAGACTCCGCCCAGCCATAACCCGCACCTGTAGACTAAGCACATGATGAGTGACCCCACCCAAACCCCAGAGCAGAGGGAAAAGACAGAGAGATGTAGGTCAAGATCCAGAGGCAAGGGGACCATGACACTGTCAAGTCCAGAAAACGTCCACGCTTTAGACAAACATTTGCATTACACGGTTATGTTGCTGAATGTTCTGTGTCCAGAAGTTGCCCGCTCCTTTTCCTGCGCTAACGTCTTACACAAGAGAAATGTCAATATTCCTTCACTTCCTCCAACCCTTTAATCAAACAAAAGAAACCCTCCCTACCTCAGAGGTCCTGCAGAGAAAAATCACAAAGAGAACAGATATTCTGTCAGAGTTGAACCTGCGCGTGTTTAATTAATGGTTTGAGCCATAAATTCTTTTTGGTTTTTATTACGATTTCCTCAGGAAGTCTGTTAAGATTTAAAGTCTGTTTTTTTTTGAAGACCGGATACCAGTCATAGGTTTGAAAATTATAAAACGGTGCGTAACAAAGACTGACATGGGGCAACAATAAAGCACAATAAAACAATACAAAATGTATAAGTTAAAATATAAGTTGCGTTCTTCAGTTTTCACAGGTGCTTTGAACAACAAAGTTCAGCTTCGGTGTTTTCTGAAGGTTATTTCACAGTCAGTGCTGCCAAGTTTCAGGCGAATCCTGGGCACCCTGTCGAGCCACCGTCTTTTTAAATAAGTCTTTACTCTCTTCGTCTCCCTCTGTATTTGTGATGTCTTCACTTCTGCTCTTGTTTATTTCACTGACAGCCAAAAGTTTACAGACACCCAAACTGCTCAACCAGAGCGATGTTCTCCACTCTTTCAAAAACTTCATGTGTAAATGTTTGTCAGATTGTGTGGAAGGACCTGAGGGGGCGGGCTGCATTGAGCCCCAACTTTAGCCAGCCCCGCAGACTGTATATGAAAGATGGATAAAGCCGCCACGGCACCATCTGTTGGTCAGTGAGCTATCAGCAGAGCGTTTTCATCATTTTGGTGATTTGAAACCAGACGTGAAGAACGAGGGGGAGAACCTGAGGGACTCTGCATGTCCACAGGGCAGCTAGTCAATCACAGCGTAGACCCGCCCTACAACATACCCTGCTTTATTCCCTTTTCCATTTTTAGTCTGATCATTTATAAAATAAGCATCGCGTTGTATCCATGAAGACTTGAAACCAGCAAACTCAGCCGACTGAGGCCTTGTTGTGTGGAGTTTGGACATTCTCCCTGTGCCTGTGTGGTTCCTCTCTGGGTTCTTCAGCGTCCTCCTGCAATCCAAAGACATGTAGGGTTAGATTCATTTGTGATTGTGAACTGGTTGTAGGTGTGGATGTAAACAGTTATCGGTCACTCTGTCAGCCCTGCGGCAGACTGGCGACCTGCCCAGGGACTACCCTGCCCTCTTGCCCTATGACAGCTGGGATAGGCTCTAGAGTTGTGCTGACAGACGATGATGTCAGCGATCTATTGGCACCGGCAGTATCAGTAACTAATTAGGAAGGCTCGATGAGAAACAGAAGTCTTTCAGAAATAAATAACCAAGCTTCTTAAAAGTTGGTTGAAAGTTAATCAAGTTTTTGGTGATTTTAAATCTGGAGAGACCTCCCGCCTCCATAAACACGCTGTAGCGATGCATTGGCTCCATCAGTGCGCAAGATTCACAAGATTCCAGACTTCATATTGTAACAGACCTAACAATATGAAGTCAAAATGTTTTATTCTACCGAGAAGTTGAGTAAAGAACAGTGTCTCACATCGTTTTCACACAAGCTTCCTAAGTGAAGGCGTTAAGGTAGACAGTTGATCAAACCACTGTGTAGATTAAAATGGGGATTAAAATAAATGCATTATTTTGCATGTATAAATAACACAGGGGCTTTTCAGTTCATATCATTATTTAACATTATATAGTTGTACAGTGCTGTGCAAAAGTCTCAAGCCACCCCTCATTTCTTTATAATTTGCCTCCAAGGAGCCAGACTTTCTTGTAATGTGTTAAAGTGCTCCCGAGCAATAGTTCTCCAGACATTCTGGACAGTCTTGTTCCTGACTGTTTTCAGAGGAATGTTTTTGTTTCTGAAGCCACATAACACTAACCCATGAATCATATCGGCATAGAATAAGAAAAGGGATGAATCAGTGTTGTGTTTTAGCAAAGAACCAGTTAAAATCTGTCTTTAGGCCTTAGCACTAGGCACTAGCAACCTGTTGCAAAAACACACCACTTCTTCCCATTTCTTTAGTTACATCTATGGAAAATGCCAAAGATAAGACAGTTTGATGAAACTGGACAAGTGGAGGACAAAAGAAGAAGTGAGAAGCATAAAAACTGCCCACAGCAGATAAAAATGAAGTAATGTCTATGAGAAAGCCGTCAGAAAGCCAGTCTTAAGGAATCAAAATAGGGAGAAAAGGCTGAGGTATGCCAAATTACACAAGAACTTTACCGAAAGTAACCGGCAACAGGTCTCATGGAATGAGGAATCCAGCTCTTAAATTTTTGGTTCAAATCATCATCAGTAGGTACAGGTCAGGAGGTCAGGAGAGAGGTAAAACAGTGAGAGTCTACAGCCATCTTTTTCTGTCGTGGTTTAGGGCGTCATTTCAGCCAGTGATATTGGGGATCTTGTCAGAATTGATGGGATTAAGATTTTGAACCACCATGCAAACACAGATGAAAAGCATCTGATTGGCAATGACTTCATTTTTCAACGTTCTGACAGTGATTCCAAACACACTGTCGATGCTGTAAAAACCTACCTGGATAGAAAAAACACATAATGGAACACTATCAGACATGGACTGGCCTCCCCAGAGCCCAGACCTCAACATTATTGAAGCAGTGTGGGATCATCTTGACAGAAAATGGAACAATATTCAGCCAACATCCAAAGAAGAGCTTTGGAATGTCTTTCAAGAAGCCTGGAGAACTTGGCTTGGCTAAGAGAGTTCAGGCTATGTTAAAGAATAAAGGTACTTATACTAAATATTGACTGTCAAGCTGGGTAGAATTATTCAAACTCTGTTTTTGCCTTATGTATGTATTTCCGTTTATGTTTGCACGTGTTTCAGTAAACTGTTGCACCAATTTCCCATTTTTCTAGGAAACTGTAAAGAAATGAGGAGTGGTTCAAGACTTGCACAGTACTGTTTACATACAGTGATTCATTAAAGGGGATTTGATTTTGATATGACGACAGAATTTTGGTGGAGGTGGTGGGGATGGGGAGCGCAAAGGGCCAATGATATTTCCTGTAACCACCACCCCGAACCCAGAGTTGTTGATTTTGATTGGCTACTCATCATTTTGTCTCAGAAGCCACTGGAAGCCAATGTTGCTTCGACGAATCCCACATTTGCATGGTTCGGCGTATGTGTGTGTGTGTGTGTGTGTGTGTGTTGTTTGCTCACTCTTTGTTTTTAGAGGGAGCCGTTTCAATAGGGAGTACCTGCCAGGTGAGAGAGTGAGTGAAGGATGAGCGGATGAACCTGCTGGTTTCCCTACAGTCAAATTCAGCTCAACACAAACAGGATGCTCATCTAATAAAATTCCAACACACTGCACACAGTGGTTTACACATTGGCTTTACAAGTGAAAAGTTCCATGTTGGGACACAAGGCCCTCTCACCATGGAGGGTTGTGTCAGGAAGGGCATCCGGCCAAATTACCAGTGCGAATTCATCCGCTGTGGCGACCCCTTGGGGAAAAAATGCAGACAGATTAGTCATCTCATTCCCGGCGAGCATGTTTACAAAACAAATATTATATGTGGATCACATGACCGCTGTAAGGGCCAAACAGAAACTTGCAGAACAGCGTCGATCTGCTTCATGCAAAGTGAAATATGTAACACAGAGCTGAAAGTCAGACTGTGGTCGTATGATGAGGTAACATTAGTCGCAGAGGAATTTCACGTAAATGTTAAAATGTCTCAAGCCGTCTAATTCAAAGCAGGTGGTGAGTGAAAGTTTTCAGTTGAACCAACATGACGAACTTGTAATTTTTCTGGTATGCAAAGCAGCAACACAAAGAAACTACAGAGGCGCTCCCTGAATTTAGGACTCCTACAAGAATAACTGAGGGATGTATGAAACCTGAAAAATGTTGACGTAACAGAAGCAAAAACTAAAGTCTAACAAGAGTTTTAACATCAGTTATGATCTTGGCTTCCAACAATTATGAAAATAATGTAATCTGCATGAAACAATTAAACCCCTGTCACACCTTGACGATTTAACCAGCGTATGCTAACGGATCAAAAGTTCTCTAAAACGCTGGCATACACAGAACTGTGATGTTTTTTTAATTAGGGAGGTATACATAACGCATTAGTAACTTAAATAGAACGTTATACCAAAGAATGCTTAGTGTGTTGCCAGCGCTCACACCTCATGCATAGCGTGTTATAGCCTCAACATCAACGTCGCAGTACAACATCACTGTCATGTTGAAGAAAAACTCAGAAAATGCTGCCAAGAAGTCTCCTCGCCGTGGACGTCAATGCACGGAGAACGCCCACACCCTCATCCCCCTCACGCTCACCCTGTGATGGAGATGATGCAGGTTCCAACGCCTTTCGGGTATCATCAGTGGCATCGTAGTTGCATCCGTGGCCTACTCTCAACCAGTACTCCATTATACGGTAGTTATAAGTTAAAAACACATTCAATAAGTGCTGTGGTCATCTGGAGCATGTCAAATATGTCTACATACGTTCGAGATGTTTGCTATAAGTTACACATAGGTTCAAAGCATGTTACTCATAGGTTAGAAATAATTTTTGGGTACACTATACATTATCTTAACTTATGAGTAACTTACAAGTAACATGTGTGAACATGTGTCAATGATTGCATAACTTATCTACAACATATGGACCACATATGTGGGACGTATGAGCCATACACTAGCATAAGTTGGAAATTTTGTGCATGCTCAAAACTTTTTCAGCGACCTTGTCATGATGTATACCAGCGTGCCTTAGCAGGCTCTTAACTTACCAATAACTTATTGGACGTACGCCAGCATATTCGCCAAATTTTTCATACGTGGGCATACTCTGGTTAAATCGTCAAGGAATAACAGAGGCTTTACTTTTTGGTTCATCTGGCAGAATGACTGATGAGCTCATGTCATGACTAGATGTCTGTCATCTGTCCACAGTTCACAAGAATTACTAATCCTTTTAGAGTATTGGTCAGATTTTAGTGAAACTTCTCCACAAGGGGTCTTCAATAATGTCTTAGAGCCCATCAGGAACAAGAGCTGTGGTGTGGGTGTAGAATCAGATCCTGGCAGATGACAATAGGGCAATATCCTGGTTTGCCAACATGATCAGTATACCTTCCCTTTTTTACAAGTGGAAAACTTAAAGGTCCATTTGCAACATTTTACTGTTGCTCCTCCTCTTTCTGCAATTTCTGTCAGCTTTTTCAGTTCTCTTCTTTTAGATGGTGGACCTGTTGCTAGTAGCACTCTGATAGTTTGGAATGGTGTTGCATACCACTGATGATCATAATCTTATTGGTCAGGACCATGATGGGAGGGGTTGGGTCCATTCTATCACCATTATGCTATGACATGCTGATTGGTTCACATATTTTCATGCTTTTTATGGCCATGGTTACTTCTGACCACGCAGTCATAATACCCCTGAACTCAAAGCCTTTAATTTGGTGGTGAACCCGATTCATTTGACCTGCATATGACTTTTTGTGAGCATCCTCGACTTCCCAGTTGATTTTAATTCTCCTTAGTTTGTGCAACACAGCTGTTCAATGACAAGAACAGGTATCACTTTCCTTCTGTATTTCACACATTACAATAACCTGTGAACATGATGGATAGAGAGCTGAATCAGCTACTATGCCGATGACGTTGTGATTTACCTACCAAGAAATGAACAGTCCACAGCAAGAAGTAAAAAGGAACATGAAACTGGTTCTGCTCCAGAAGTAAAAATTGATTTCCCCCAGATTTCATGTTCCATTTTTCCAATATACTGACAATAATGTGCTGTAATCTTGAGGGAAAATTGGAGCTCTTTGGCACATTGGCTTGTTTTTCAAGTTTACCTAGATCTGATCTAGTTCGTGTTGTGAGAAAACAAAGCTGTCTTTCATGAACAAAAAGCATCATATCTAGCTTGAGTTCCAGTTTTGGCTTTTAACATTTATGAAAACAATGGAATTAAGATACAACAATTACTTCCTGTATTCACTTTGGTACATTTTCTAGTGTTATAAGTCAAAAGCCCTTTACAGTGATGTACTTTTCTCACACTCACTCACTGTTTAGTTCAGCTTGAGCCAAGATGGTGAAAAGAGACTCTATGGTCAACCAAATCTGTCTAAAGAAGTCTAATAAAGTTTTTGTTGACGATTCTGTCTGTTTATGTGTGGCAACTTTGCAAATCTCCCAAGGCAAGTGAGTCCACTGCAGCTTTGGCTTCTCATTGCCCCTGCATGCACCACAGGTGGGCCAAAACCCAGGCTTTACAGTCAAAAACACCCACTAGTATGGTCCTAATGTCTCACTTGGTAATCCTGCGTCCTTCACTTGTTCTGCCTCTTTTTCCCAGTTATTATTATTATTTTCATTTGAATTAGGCTGCATTTCCTCCGTGCGTCAAAGGCTAGTATGACATGAAATTTAGCAAGGAATTCCTGAGAGAACTCACCACAGACCACAGTTATATTACCCTAATGAGTCACATGATAGCTGGTAAACTTTCAAGATGCTAATAACACCACTTATGAAGCCATTAGAGCTTCATACTTTGGACTTCCAACCAATTAGAACACTTTTCCTTGATCTTGATGGAAAGCATCATGAGTTCTGAGATAATTCTCTGGTTGTCTGATTCTCAGACAATCCGACTGCACTTACACTAGAATACTTATTAACGTGACATCGGATGTTGTTGGTATGTTTCAGCTCTGTTAAGACTACAGTGTAGTCCAACAGTGGACTACAGAAAGCACATTTTAGATACTTTGCACACTTGATGGGTTCTTACCTTGTTGCTTTCCGCAGGTTGTATAAACAAGTATAACACG
Source organism: Etroplus canarensis (assembly GCA_015106775.1). Taxonomy (NCBI): domain Eukaryota; kingdom Metazoa; phylum Chordata; class Actinopteri; order Cichliformes; family Cichlidae; genus Etroplus; species Etroplus canarensis. The sequence continues at coordinate 11,218 of VUQH01081029.1, read as the reverse complement.
GAGAAACACTTCAAGACTGGAATCTGGTGAAGTAAAATAGCTGTAAAGAGATATTTTGCTCGCTCTGCTTTCCACTCAGATTTTCTCGTCCAGTCGAAGAGGTGATCCAGTTTAAACTTTCAAAATCCACCAAATTGGAGGTGGTCTGCTTAGGGTTAGGGCTTTAGAAAATCACAGATCTTCACATTCATAATGAAATCTAAATACATTTCTGCCTTTGACATTGGTCTTAATGACAATGTTTAGCTGCTTTAGAGCCAACTCATGCTAAATGGAAAAAGGTCTTCGGGTAAACCTCTTAATCCTTGATTTCAGGTGCTTAAAATCAAGCAGCTAGCCATAGAGCCTGCCTTTACAAAACACTGAGAAAGATTTCTTCCCTTCTAAATAGTTCACCAACAACTGTAAACGGTATTAATTCAAAATGAAACGTTTTGGAACCACAGCAACTCCGACACAAACTGGCAGACCACGTAAAGTTACAGAGCAGGGTCAGCAAGTGCTGAGACGCATAGTGTGTAAAAGTTGTTGGCTCATTGGCTGCAGAGTTCCAGACCTCCTCTGGCACCATCATCACCACAAAAACTGTGGCCTGGGAGCTTCATGGAATGGGTCTCTGTGGCTGGGCAGCTGCATGCAAGCCTTGACCTGAGCCCAGACCTCAACCCCACGGTAAACCTTTGGGATGATCTTGAGCAGAGATTGTGAGCCACGCTCTCTGTCCCACAGGCACACTCCAAAATCTTATAGAAAGCCTTCCCAGAACAGTGGAAGTTGTTATATCTCCAAAGGGGGACCAACTCCAAATTAATGCCTATGGATTTAGAATGAGATGTGACAAAGGCTTTGTATGTATGTAATGTGAAGGTGGCCCAATACTTCTGTCCATATAGCGTATGTAATACCTGAACACCTGAGATCTGAAAACCTTTTCACTAGAAAGTGACTGTCTGTGGGGGACATCGACTTCATTTTGGGTTCCTCAGAATTAAACTGCAGTTTGTGAAAGTTACAAGTTACAAGAAAGTTACCAGTTATGATAGGAAATATTATTATTATGTCCACTGCCTGTACTTTAATCTTCTATCTGCTGTTGATTTTATGGAAAAGAGTCTGCTCAGCTTCATAAACGCTCGAAAGCAAACAGGCGTAACTGGAATCTCAGCTGTCGTCCATAACCATTGAAATCTGTGTTTTTAACATCAGATGAACGCTGTAGGATCCTGCTTTGTCCTGCAGGTTCATTTGTTGTTTTCTGCCGGTGGGTATGGGAGATGGAAAACACCTGTGTTTATTCAAATATCTGGATCCATATTCAAATCAAGTTTTCCCTCCTCCTCCTCCTGCTGGTGCAGGAAAAACAAGAAAACAGGAAAAACAAGGCGTGCATGCAGCCACTGGCGACTGGCTTTCAATTGCTGGCTATCCCAAAGGAGCACTGTCAAAAAGACTTGTAGCCATCGATCTATCCGTTCATTTTCTGGGGCTTTTCTGGGCCTGAGTCAAGCAGAGCCACCCACACCTCCCTCCAGCCATTGCCTCCAGATTTTAGATAATCTCAAGGCTAGAAAAGAGTTAGATTGGTAAATTGGAGTAATTCCTAGTTTTGTTCTTGAGTTTTAGGGACAGAGTTTCTGGGCATGGCCAAAGGGAGAATGGTGGCTTTAGGATCCTCTCCTCCCTTTTCCTGTATCATGTAGTCTTGGTCGCTTCATTGAGCTCGCACTGGGGTGGGTTGCAGAGCGTGGTGGGTGGGATGACAATTAGCTCTTCTGAGTCTGCGGCCTTGGTTCTCAGCTGGAAGAATGGAGTGCCTGTGCCAACTGGGGGAGAAGTTCATGCATCTTGGGTGGAGAGTGGAGTGAGAGGTTGACGGATGGATTAGTGCAGGGTCTGCAGTGAATCGAACACCACAAGTTCTGGGTAGCGACCAATATAATAAGATTGAGAATACAAGCACTGGAAATGGGCTCTTCTGGAGGTTGTTTGGGCTCTCCTTTGGAGATAAGATGAGGAGTTTGATTATTTGGGGGGAGCTCAGAGTAGAACTGTTACTCCGCCACATCAAAAGCAGCCAGATCAGAAGGCTTCAGCATCTGATCAAGAGGCCTCCTTGATGCCTCTAAGATGAGGTATTTCTGTTATGTCCGTGGAACAAGGCCCCGAGGCAGACCCAGGGCACCCTGGAGAAATCATGTCTCTCGGCTGGCTTTGGAATGCCTCTGTGCCTCCCCCCCTGTAAATCTGGAGGAGGTGGCTGTGAGAGGAAGGTCTGTGCTTCCATCATCATGCCCAGTCCTCCATCATTAAAAGATCTTTTCAAGCAAAACCTGTGTTGGGGTTCAGACTTATTTAGAATACCTGCCTGTATGCAGGCCTCTGCCCTCGAGTCCTGAAGCAGAAGAGGTTTTTTTTTCTCAGGATGGGGCGAGTCGTAGGGGTGCATAGCACTTCAGCTGCTGAGTCGACACACCTGAGTTCATGTGAATGAAGCAATCAGCAGCACAGACGTCCTGGAGGAGACGCACTGGCCAGACAAAAGGACTGATTGGCTGTTGTTACAGTGACAGTGGTCTCGCTGGGTGGGCAGAAAGTCCCAGCTCAGAAATGGAAAGAAAGAAGCAGGAGAACGATGTCTGGAAGTCAAGAGAAGTAGACGAGGGAGAAGAAGAAGTAATAGAGGCGGAAAGAAGAAACAGAAGAGAAAAGAAGCGAAAGGACATTTTTAAAAAATGTACCTTTTGGCTGCTCCCTTGTATTCTCCACCAAGGGGTCACCACAGCAGATTAATCCACATTGGTAATTTGGCAGAGGTTTTATGGTTTTAGGGTGCCCTTCCTGATGCAACCCTCCGTGGTGAGAGGGACTTGTGTCCCCACCTGGAATCAAACCAGGGACCTTTTGCTTCAAAGGCGAATGCACAAACCGCTACGCTACCAGGGATACTTTTAAAAAAGTAAAAACAGGTTTTTAAAATGATTAGAGAAGATAGGAAGAAAGAAAGGAAGGGCAAGGAAAAGAGGAAGATGAGCTAGAGATGGGCCAAGATGGCGGCGTGACGATAGCGCACAGCCACTCTGGAACCAAGGCGGTGCTTGTATCCCTGTGATTGTCCCTGTTTTGTCTCAGTTTTGAGCCGGTATTCAGGCGTTCGGGTGTGTGGACGCTGGGACGGTGGTGTTCGTGTTCGAAAGTCAGAGGTTCGAGGACGACCAGACGCCGTCGTAGCTCTGTAGCTCTGTCCACAGATGGTGCTAACTGGCGATCCGGCGGCGTTGTTTTGCATGACCTGCTGGGCAGCGTCCGGGAAACCAAAGTTTTGAGTTCCGGGGGGAGTATCGTCGCAGGGCTGATGCTGCAGCTGGGCGGTTTCTGGGGGCTCCCATCTCGGCTTGCTTCAGTCCTCAGTGTCGCCTGATGCCGGTGGCTGGGGGGAAGAGGACGTCGTGGGCGGGGCCCTGGCTGGCCAGCATTACCCTTGCATGGGACACCAGGTCCTGGGGAAACGCTATTTCATTTCACTGTGTATTTATATGTAGTTGAAATGACAATAAAGTAATCCAATCCAATCCAAAACAGAATGGGCGCTGCCAGTCAGGAGGAATAAATGAAGCTTGTCACAAAGCTTGGGAAAAAAAATCCAGTGATGCCGCTCAGATTTGCACGCTCAGCTGTGGCATTTTGGGCTGCTGACCCGCGGTAAAGGTCAGAGGTGACTTGCTGCCTTTCCTGTCGTCTCTTGCTCTTCACGCACGGTTATAGTCACGTCGTTGCAGGCGACAGACTGCTCACGCTCACAGGAAGACCCAGCACGGCGGTCCCATGCTGTATGCCAAAGGTCGCTCATCGTCCCTGGGGAACGACGGGGACGGTCGATGCCGGATGAGCAGTTCCCCTCGTGGTCAGCCCACCGCGCTGCGTGTGAATTGGTCCGCCTGTTTATTTACCCCGTCTGCTTCAAAAGCCTGTTTTCACAGCGTGAGAGAGGTCTGAGGAATTCAGGCACACCGCAAGAAAACATTCAAATCGTTCCTGCTGCAGATAATTACTCAGAGATGATTTACTGCCATCAGAGAGACAGACAGCCAGGGCGTGGGAGTGGATCCATAGCTGAGCTAAAGTGAAAGGCAGTAAAACACATACAGAAGGAGAGGGAGGGCCACGCCTGATGTGACATGATTCAACTCCGAAAGGGAGCAGGAACCGAGTCCATAACTCCTCCTCTTGTTTAAATCCTGGTTGTGGTCTGGAAGCATCTCCTGCAGCAAGATATGAATCAAAATGTCACTCAGGAACATTATCGCAGTGAGACCGAATCATTAGATATGATGTATGACGCAGCAGGGACATTTTTCACCGGATTTTGCATTCCACGTTTCACAGTTTAACTGAATTCTGATTTAGTGAAACTTGGAATAAACTGCGGGCGTGTGGAGGTTTGCCGGAGCGATAAGCTCCTCGGTGTGGTGCTGCACGCCCAGAAGATAAACTCTGAGCAGACAGATGGGAGAAGGTGAAGTCTGTGAAAGCAGCTGAAGAAAAGTATAATTCCACAAGACGCCCAGAACATCTGAAGTTAGAATCAAGAAAAATGAACAATTAAGATGACCGCGCCAGGACTTGTAGAACCACGGGGTCTTATTTTTATTAACTGTAATATTATTCCATTTTCCATTATTATTATAATTATTACTGCCATCTTTTTTTGTAATTTCTTTTTTTATTGGTATGCTGTTAGAGGTGGTGAAGGTGGATTAGTTTAAATACTTAGGATGAATATTAAATACTTGGGATCAACCAGGGGTGCCACTGTCGTCTTTACTATCCACGCTCATTTATAAGAGAGAGAGAGGTGCAGCCATCTGTCAGGGCTGCAGGCTCGGTTAGTAGTAGGTAGCATTGTGACATCTTAGAAGTATCAGTAGCTGCTGTTGTACATGAAGAAAATAACTGCCTAATGTTACTGGTGTTGACTAACAAGCACTTCTTGAATAGTTGTAGGCTAACGTTTCAGCGCATCAACGCTAGAAAGTCACCTAAAGTATTTCCAGTAGAGCAAAGCGTACGGGTTCCTGCTCTGAGGACATCATTTGTGGAAAATCTGACCTGATTCGTGAAATTGTCCAAACTGGCTTTTAGTGAGAAACTCTCCTCTGAACTCTTGGAAGCAATATGGAGGTATTGACGAGTGCCAGTTGGTAATGTTGTGTGAACAGGGTCTATTTCACAGCCCGCGCCCTCCCCGCAGCCAGGAAGTCGTATCGATTTGGGGCTCAGTGATGAAGTCATAACACAAACGCCATCTTTCTTCACATTAAGCTGTGCGGGAGTGACAAACACACAATCTGATGAAGCATGCCCTCCAAAGACCCCCTGATACTCACCTTTAAGCTGAGCTGTTTTTCATAAATCACACATTTACACGCAGACGGTTAACACGGAGGAAGGAGGGAAGCTTCCAGCCTGAGCACCGGCAGGCTCGGTCTGTCGGGGTTGTGGTGGAGTGTCAGTTTATGGAGTCGAGCAGGAGCGAAGAGCAGCTTAACTGGGACGCATGAAGAGCGCTTCCAGGGAGAGAGAAGCAAGGACAAGCAGGTGAGCTAGATTGGTGCGATATCACAGGAATAGCTCCGGGGCTGGAAGTGTTTGCGAGAATGACGCGAGGCGGTGGAGACTAATACACAGAAAAGAGCCTTTCTTCTTCAAAGACTTGTGATCAGAGGGCTTCTCTCTCACCGTCCTCTCCCGTCTCTCCTCACAAACACACAGATCTCATGTAAATGTACAAAGCCCGGGATTGTCAGACGCCTCGGGGGACACAGCACTTATCATGGCAAGTACCAGCTGGATTGTCCTTTCAGAAAAATATGAGGGTTTAGAGCAGAGATAACTGGGCCACACACTGACAAGACAAATTTCTGCTCACATTTTTACAACTTTATCTTTTAATTTGGTGCAACCTGATGTTACGGTGCACAGATATGTTCAGAAAACAACGCACAGTGCTGTCATTTTCCTTTTGGCATGTTGCAGGTCAGACTGAGGCGGTCCTGTGTGCCGTTTAGAAGGAAGCTGGAAGTGAAGTTCCCAGTCAGAGGCCACGTCTCGCTCGCGGTCTGACGGTTAGCAGGGATACGTTTAATTAGGGTGCAGATTAGCAAACGCACACCAAAGGTAGATGGGACCGTCAAGAGCTTTGGAGGTTTGGTTTGGTTTAAAGTTTTTAGGCCCATTTGTAAGTCTTTATTCGACAGCATCAGTGATGAACCCAGTTCAAGACTGTTTACCTGTGTATCTGCGTGGCAAAAACAAAACCCAACTGTAGACGGGTCATCAGTGACCTATTGGATGTTACGAGGTTAAAAGTTTTCGTAATACGCTCTATGGACAAAAGTACTGGTTCATTAACTTACAACCGAAAGCTGTGAGCCAGGAGCTTCATGGCATGGGTTTCCATCACCGAGCAGCCGCATGCAAGCCTGCCATCACCAACCACAATGCCGAGCGTCAGATGGAGTGATGTGAAACACGCCGCCACAGGACTCTGGAGCAGCGGAAACACGTTCTATGGAGTGACCAATCATGCTTCTCTAACCGGCTGGCTGATGGACGAGTCAGGGTTTGGCGTTTTGTAAGGAGAAAGTTGCCTGCCTGACTGATGGCCACTTAGCTCCACTGAAGGGAAATCTTACTGCTTCAGCTTACCAAGACAGTTTGGACAATTCTATGCTTCCAACTTTTGTGGGAACCGTTTCAGGAAGGCGGTTTTGTGTTCTAGCATGACTGTGCACAAAGTAAAGCTATAAAGGTGTGACTGGATAAGCCCACACAGAGCCCTGACCTCAACGCCATCCAACCCGTTTATAAGAAAGGGGGATTGTAACTTCAGTGGCTGACCTCACAAATGCTATTCTGGATGAAAGGGAAAAAATTCCCACGGACACTCTCTAAAATCTCGTAGAAAACCTTCCCAGAAGAGTGGAAGCCGTTCTAGCTGCAAAACAAGGATTAACTCCATCTTAGTGCCGATGGATTTAGAATGGGATTAAGTAAGTGGTGCAACACTTTTATTCATACAGTCTATTTGAATGATCTTTGTATTAACGCAACATTTAGCTACTGAAAGTCTCATATGATGATGTTATGCTCAAACTGGGCTCGGCCTTGGCTCCACATATCATTGTGGTTACAGCATGATGACGGAGGAGGTCTGACAGGTCCACCCATAGATCCCTGGAGTCCTTGTTCACTTACTGACCGCAGAGCCAGTGTGGTGAAGCTTTGACTCATCATCTACAGCTGCTGGTTAATTCCTTACCTTGAGCTATAGGCAGTAGGTTGATTGTTACACCTGTAGTTGTTCTTTTGTATAGATTTTGCTTTTCTTGAACCAAAAAGCAGATGAAGATCCTACTAGACAGTCACTGTTTGGCTCATTGGCTCTGCTGTGTCTCCGCAGGTCTATTTTTTTCTGGCCTGATGAAGTGAAAATCATCCAAAAGGGGGATGACAAGCTGGTTCTCTCTCCTGCTCCTTCTCCACCCCAAGTTAGACTTCCATTCTGTTGTTTCTTTGGTTTTCTGGATTTCTGGGTTCAGTTCTGATTTGGGTTTAGGTTTGAATGAATCTCTGGCCTTTTGTGCGATCACCTGAGCAGTTTTCTTTGTCCTCATGTTTAGTTTCTGTAGTTCTTCTTCTTGTTCATTCCTGTGCATTTTATTTCTGGTCTTTGGGAACAGATGTGACAGAAAACTACAAAGAAATTAAACTGTAAATTACTCACTCACCTCTGTCACATGTCTGATGGTCTGGTTTCTTTTAGACCGAGCAGTCCAGTCATTTTCCAAGCCAGTGTCCTTTGTGTTTCCTGTTTCTTTTCTCCCTTCAGGAATTGTTTAGTTTTCCACGTATGTTCTCAGGTATGACCTTCTGGACTCTTGACTTTGCCTTCTGCCTGAACTAACTGATGATTATTGGCCTTTTATTATTGTCTCCCTTGCTGTGCCTTGGCCTCCTTTTGCTTGGTGCTGACGTTGGTCAGTTACAATGCTTTTACTTCTTGCTCCTTAATAAATGTTAAGATGTGCGGCTTCTGCATGAAACTTGACGTGGAGCGGTTTTATGGGGTTTGTGGCTCAGCTGATTAACTGATCGGTCGGTGTGAGCACCTCGATAAAAGCAGAAGTTTTGGCAGCTTGCTGCTCCGGAGCATTCAGGTGTGTGTTAACACAATGCCACAATCTTCCCAGGTGAGAACGTCCCAGCAAAATCACACCAAGGTCAGACCGTGCAAAAACCCCAAGAACTACATCTCAGACTCTGCAGGCCTCAGTTAGCAGGTTAAAGTTCATGACAGTAAGATTGGAAAAAACTGAACGAGTATGGCTTGTACAGATGGGTTGCCAGGTGGAAAACCCTTTTCTCTAAAAAGAGCAAGGCTTGCAAGCACAAGACTTCCGGAACAATGTCCTTTGGTGCTGTGCAATATAGCCAGACATCTCCACGTTGGTCTGGTCTGTCCAAACACAGCAGATCAGCACAAACACCTCATGGCAACTGTGGAGGGATGATGATTTGGGCTTGTTTTGCAGCCACAGCACCTTAGAGTCGCTGAGTTAACCACAAACTCCTCTGTATACCAAAGTATTCTTGAGCCAACCTTCCCACAGCTAAGGCTTGGCCCAAACTGACTCATGCAACAAAGCAATGAAACCAATCGCAACAGCACGTCTCCAACAGAATGGCTGAAAAAGAAAAGAATCAAGGTGTTGCAATGGCCCAGTCACAGTCCACCTCATCGAAATGCTGTGGGTAAACTGCAAAGAGCAGAACTGTGATGTTTGACACATTTGAGCGCATTCCTCATTATCTGTCCCGCTTCAACAGCCTGAATCTGATGGCTTTTCATCACCTCATGCCTCTCCCCAGGTGTGTCTCCAGCTGACAGTATTTGGTTAAAAAGACATGGCTGAAGTGCAGATTGTGAAACGCCCGGGTCTCAGTGTCTCCCACATCCCCTGCAGTCATTCTGAACCACAACACAGAAATTCCAGGCAGCTTATTAGCATTGCCTGGGTCTACGTTTCACGGTATGCTGCGTTAAGCAGCTCTTTTGTAACAGACGTGCTGTATCATGGTTTTGTTAGTCAGAAGAGGTGACTAAGTTCAACCTCCTTGAGCAACCCTTAACGTTTCCCGTTGCGGGCTAAACGGATTTAAAGATACAGGCAGGCAGGTTAGCAGAGGCTAATACGACAATTAAAAGAGGGCTTTGAGAGCCCCTTGTATGTGTTTGCATGTTGGATATGTGTGTGTGTGTGTGTGTGTGTGTGTCCTCACACCTCTTTGAGAGAAACCCTTAACCTTGCGCGAACTCTCGCCGTGTGTTGAAGTGAGATTCAGCCCTGAACGAGGCAGGACGTTCACCGCTAACAGGAGCTTTTCCCTCAACTCTCCCATTTAACTGTTTTGCCGCTCCATCAACAGAGAGTTGAAGCTCTTTTATTTTGGTGTGTGACTCATTTCCCATCTCTGCCCATTCATCAGCCATTGAACGCACTAAATGGCTGCACAGCACATTTCCTCTGCAGCCGTAATGCACTCGGCTTTGCAGGAGATGTGACATTGTCCCTCCTGACGGCCACATTGTCTCGCAACATTACACACAAACACACGGGCAAATGAAACCGACTAAGAGATGGATCCTCTGATCGCTTTACTCCTATGCGTGATAAATGCTCTCCTCCTCCTCTTCCTCACTTTCCCTCTCTTTCATTTCCAAATCATTTGTTTCCAGCGGCTGCAGGAGCTACGGTGTCTGCGGGTAATTGGGTTCAAAAATGACATCTCGCTCTCAGGAGTGACAGACTTGGAGCAATTTGTTCTGCCTTTGGTGAGGCTGACATCATGGATGTGCTCTGGACAGATGAGGAAACTGGAAACGGGGCTTGAAAACACAGCCGACAGAGGAACCCCCATATGAACTAATGAGGAGAGCCATTTGTATATCACAGGAAATGTCAAGGAAGAAAGTTCACAGTAGAAGGGAAGGCACAGTGGGAATAAAGGCTGTCTTTGTAGTCCCTGAGAACTGTTGAATATAAAGACATGCTTTACCGCTTGCTGTGTGAACTCAGAGAAACGATCAGCATTGTAAACATACAGAAGGAACACAAGAAATGTGTTCCTTCATCATACATGAAAGTATCTGAAAAAACTTTGCTCATCAAAGTCACGGCCTTTAAGTGAACCGCAGTTAGTGTTCTGTTGCTCATGTGTGCAAGCTAGCTTTGACCTTACAAAGTGATGAGATCGTCCTTTCTGTTATGTTGCACCGTTGTATGTACTGGGTGTTTGAATGAAGAAATACAGGAATGTATTCAAAGGCAGAAGCTGGCAAAGAAAAAGTGGGATAGTCAGGGAAATGAAAGTAGACAGGAGTACTGGGAGGCTAGGCGCACAGCAAAGAGAGAAGCGGCAAAGGCGAAGGAAAAGGCTTATATTGAGTTGTATGAGAGGACTTGTATCAATTGGTTAGATGGGGAGACAGAGCTAGAAAGGATGTGCAGTAGGTTAGCGTGATTAAAGATAGAGATGGAAATGTTCTAACGAGTGAAGAGAGTACTTTGAGGAGCTGATGAATGGATAAATGGGAGAGAGAGGAGGTCAGAGGGAGGGAAGATCGTGACTCAGGAAGTGCAGAGTATTAGTAAGGAGGAAGTAAGGGCAGCTAGGAAGAGGATGAAGACAGGAAATGCAGTTGGTCCAGATGACATACCTGTGGAGGTATGGAGATGTCTAGGAGAGAGTCTTTGTGGATCTTGAGAAAGTATATGATAGGGCGCCAAGAGAGGAACGGTGGAATTGTATGAGGAAGTGAGGAGTGGCAGAGAAGGATGTGAAGGTGGTGCAGGACATATATGAGGACAGTGAGAGGTGGTGAGGTGTGCAGTAGGAGGAACAGATGGGTTCAAGGTGGGGGTCGAAGTTCCCTCTAAGCTGCGTGCTTGTGCAATTGCGCACTGCTCCCACGTCCTCCGTGCACAGTAAATTTATGCAGCATGCCTGCAAGCTTAGAGGGAAAGTTGGTAGGGGTGGGATTATATTAGGGATCAGAGTAGGGAGGAGGTAGAAGAGAGCCTGGAGAGGTGGAGGTATGCACTGGAGAGAAGAGGAATGAAAGTCAGTAGAAGCAAGACAGAGTACATGTGTGTGAATG
>VUQH01081028.1:0-15797 GCA_015106775.1 Etroplus canarensis | reverse complement strand
GGGTCTGTCTTGGGGTAAAAAATAATAAAATAATAAAAGCAAAATATACAACTGTAATTTAAAATGCTAAGTACCAAGTATGGCTTGTCTGGAAGGAGAAAACCTCTTCTCTCTAAAATAAACATGGCTTAGGCTTACAAAGATGCATCTTTTGGAGCAATGGCCTTTGACATTGTTTCAAAAGATGCACCATTGACAGATAAGACCAAAGTGGAGATGTTTGCCCTCACACCAACTGTCAAACACGGTGGTGGAGGGGTGATGATTTGGGCTTGTTTTGCAGTCAGGACCTGGGCACCTTGAGTTAACTTTGACCTCCTCTGTACATCAAAGTATTCTAGAGTCAAATGTGAGGCCATCTCTCTGCCAGCGAAAGAGTGGCCCAAACTGGGTCATGAACAGGACAAAGTCTCCAGAACAGCAGCAAATCTACAACAAAATGGCTGCAAAAGAGAAAAATCAGGGTGTTGCAACAGTCCAAAATCTAGACCTCAACTCAAAATCCTGTGACGGGACCTTAAGAGGGCAATGCATAAATAAATGCCCCAAAACCTCTCTGAACGGAAGCAAAATTGTAAAGAGAGTTGGCCAAAATTCTTCCACGATGATGTAGGAGACTGATAAATTCATACAGAAAATGATTTCTTCATTGCTGTTAAAGGTTGTTCTGAAAGCTATTGAATCCTGGGGTTTAGTTAGCTTTTCACAGGACAGCATAGAGTCCTGTGAAAACTTTCTTTTTCCCATGACTTTATATTCACCTCAAGATTTTAATGTGAAGCGGATGGAGTAGCAAATGTTGGGTTTGCATTAGGAGTACTGTAATACGGTTCTGAGCTGAAGTGAACAGGACACAGTAAGGCTGATATAAGTTTAATTAACTCACTGCCATGACAAGATAAGAAATTTAGATCCCTTGCAGGATTGGTGGAATCCCCCACAATCAATTAAGAACTACATAAAATTCTAACCTTTTGAAAATCTTGAGAGGGCAGTTTCAAGGTGGTACCCATTGCTATGTCACACAAGAAAATCAAACTAAGTATGGAAAGCTTTGAAATGAGCTCAGCTCACCCAGCACTATAGAAAATCTATGCCAGGAATCGCCGAAATAGACCTTTTTGATTTTATTTAAGGTACGATCTTGCTACTGTGGTGTATAGGACAGAATTGCCTATAAAGACCCCGTGTCTCCAACTACAGTTAGTGTTTACTATAAAGAAGGAGTCTAAGGAAATTCATATTATTCATGAAGCAGTGCTTGAACTGGTGAACCTGGGGCAACACCTGTGGCCAGTCGAGGCAGGTACTGATGAATTTCAATACTGGCTGCTGGAGTTGAGAGCGGAGTCTATGCTGTAAGGAGAAAGGTTTTAAAGAAATCTAAGCAATTTTTTTCTGAAAAAATAGCATATATGGTTGAATGGAATCAATATTTATTAAGTTGCTTTGCGAACATTGTCATATGTCAACTTCTTATTGTGAAAATATGAGAAAGGTGCTAATTAAGCTGCAATAAACTGACAGAAATAGAAAAACAGATTTGTTTTGAATTGACATCTGTGAGCCATTTAGTTGTCAACCTCAGGAACAACACCAAAACCAGCTGATGTATGAACACTGCTTCAACTTTTACTTTGTTGCTATAAATAACCACATTTCTAAAGTTAGTTGTTTCTGTCCCAAAAACATCTATTTAACATCAAACGTTTGCTGGGAAGTAGAGAATCAAGGGAAATGGACAGGAGGAACGTGGGAAGGGAGACATAAAAAAAAGAAAGCACAGGGAATAAAGTAGAGCTGAAGTACTGTACAGTATCTCTTCCTGAGGACAGAAGAGGAGGAAACAAAGACACACCAAAGGAAGGAAAAATAAGGAGCGCTGTTACAGAAGTCATCTTTTATTGCCACGTAAGAAAGTCGTATATAGAACAGTGGTGATATACTGTACTGTCAGATGGCAAATCAACAACAAAAGAACAAAAATATCCCTATCGACCTCCTCAAAAATAAAAAGGAAAAGTAGACAGTCATAGCAACACTATGGTAATATATTTCTTGGACAATACATCTGCTATAATTCTTTTTGTTTTTTTTAACAATATCTGAATAGTACCAAAATACAGCTTTTTCATAACTTAATTTCACAAATTATAAAGTCAGTAAACAATAAAAGGACAATGGGGCATCACGGTGCATATTATAAGCTACTGTGCAAACAATAGTGGGAGATGGGCTCTACCATAAAAAATAGGCTTTACTTGTTACGCATAAATGCAGTGTTGGGGCCATATGTATCATATACACATATGCATAAATACCACAAACTGGTCTGGACATCAAAAATAGAAAACTGGATCTCATATAGGTAACTTTATACGTAATGCATGATTAACACCAAAATGAGTTAATCTGAGACTTATTCTATAAAAGGATATGATGGATAATAGTTATACTTCAAATAGCTTATTGATTGATCAAAAGAAATGGAAAACCCCTTAACTCTAGCTCATAGCAGAGGTCAATATGGAGAGTATATTTAAATCCACTATGACTGAAATAGTTATTTTAATCCTAACAGCAAATAGGCTATATTAAAAATGGGCTTGCGCTAAAAACCTTACACATGAAGCCCACCATAGGAGCAACTATATTAAATAGGGTCTGTTATTCTCATTCTTGGACTTCACTGGAGTAGCTTCACATGATTCACAGTTAAAATAATCAATATTTATCTTATTCTGGTCTTGCCCTTTTAAGCAAACTTTCCTCAGATTGGCTGCCCCTCCCGAACAAAAGATTAAAACAGCAGGTGGGTGGGGCTTCTGTACTCACAGCCAGAGCTTTGTGCCTGCGATGACCATATTAGGGCTAGCTACTTTCACTGACATCATTCAGAGTACAACAGTACAAAAAGCTGTCTGAAGTTTAGCCTTTAGAGCAGTCTGAAGCCTGAGCTTTTGACTTACAGGGATTACTTTTACCTATGCTGTCATCCTTATTTGAAACTTGGACATGTTTAATGTGAGAATCCATCATTGTGACAGTATATACATAACATAACATAAAGAAAAGCATAATAGGTCCACTTTAAAACAAATGCTGAGAAGTACTGGACAACAAACACTACATCTCCTCTGTCTCTGTGTGCATAAGTAGATAGTTCCAGGTGGAGAGAACACTGCATGTAAAGATTGATGCTATACAAAGTTGTAAACATAGGTGATGAGAACCCCTTTGATAATATGGTGATCTAAGGATGTTTGATCACAGAGATGCTGCTTTTCATTGGCTGTCATGTTTACAACACTATCAAGCCCAGCAAATAGCAACAGAAAAGAGTGGAGGGAAATGTGCTGAAAATGTAGCTTGTGTTTGAGCCCTTTTGAGTCATTCTGATGAACTGTACAAATCCCCTTTTCCAGTCATGATGACCCTACTCTGTCTTTTCTTCAATGAAAAGAGTATACTGCATTTCATCTGTACTAAATGCGGGGGGAAAGTCTTATTTTACTACTTTGCCACTAAGAAATGAATATTTACAGACAACTGCATTTTCCTGATTTAGACTGACATCAAGAACAATCCATGCTTCACATCTTCGGCTTAAATAGGACACTGAGTGTAAAAAAGCCAAAAGGACCTAACAAAATGTTCCAGCGCATACAAATCATTGATCTGACTGATTTGAGAATCTATAGAGCTGCATGTGCTGCAGTAATAATTGACAGTCTGAGAGTCTGCATGTTTAAGTAAAAATATTTACGCAACATGAAATAACTGGACGGAAGAGGTGTGTGTGTGTGTGTGTGTGTGTGTGTGTGTGTGTGTGTGTGAGATCCAACAGTTGTCTCTGATTCATAGCTGTTAGCACTCGTGTCTTGCACCGCCATTTTTGCAGTATCAATAATTCAAAGCTTCTTCCAACTATTGACATTAATTTCCCTCCTTTGTCTTTGTGCGCCTCCATGGACTATAGAGTCCTCGCAGCATCAAAGCTCTTCCTCACATTTCTCCGGGTTTTGGTGATTAAAGACCACAGTGAGAACTAATAAAGCCCCCTGGCCAACAGCCCCCAAAACAGCTTCTGTTCTGTCTCTTATTGAATTGTCTTAGATATTCTGCTGTGTGGTTCTACCTAAAACTCTGGTTGCTCTGCTGAAAAGGGGAACTTGGTATTAAGGTGACCCAGAACAAGAGAAAGGAAGAAGGGGCATAATCCCCAATTTTTATACCCTAGTCACGTTCACACTTGCCTCTTTTTGTCTCTCAGTGAAATGTGTGGCTCAGTTGAGGTGCAAGCTTTCGTAATAATTAGTTTCTGGTCACTAGTTCTTGCCTGGTTATTTTGTGGATAGGTAGGCAGGATGTTTGCCGTTTTCTTCCAACTCTTCCTTTGCCCTTTAATACTAACTGGTGGCTGACATTAGTCTCTTGAATTTATTTCAGAATGTCTCAAAGTCGTCCTTGGTAACTGCATTTTACTCTGGCTGAATTCATAAATTACTGTCATACAGCAATTATGTCACTGAGCAGGATAAATTAGTGTGAGGCTGCAGCCACAAAGATGTGGAGATCGGAATCAAACATTCTGTGGGTAGTTTATTAGCCATGTGCTGAGTTTATTTAAGACAGTTTATTCAAACAATGGCCAAGTAATCTACCAAGAGCAACGCAAATTTGGGATGTTCCTTAGTTAACTCTATGATGTATTTACCACAGTCTCACATGCATTTAATGACATTCTTAACTCTCATTGGTAGTTGCTAGAATCATCTGTCTCAAAGTTAAGATAAGTTTAACTTCAGGACCTGCCCACTTCATATCGCCAGGGATATTTCGCCTGTAGTTGCTTGAGGCCATAACTTTATATGATCACATATATGGATGCCCCTTTTTAAATTGCTGTAGACTGTGTCAGGTCTATTGGAGGCTGAGGGAGACAAATCTGATAGGCAAAGAGGGTTCTTGTGAAGGTGCAGACAGTTTGTAAATCTGGCTTTACAGTAAAAACTGACATTGGTCCTGTATTCTGGTGGCTCAACCAATGCATGGCTAAAATGCTTTGTTGCAGAGACCTGGATTCAAATTCAAGGGGGAGCAAAATTAGCAATGCCTTACAATAAGGAAGCCTGTGACAGATTATCATTGCTGGACTAGCAACTTTTACTGGTTGATTGCATAAGCTCAAGCAATGCTGAGCCATCACGTTAGCTGATCAGTGAGGTTTATTTGGAGGTAAACTAAAAAGACAAAGACCAAAGGCTATGAACTTTCTGAATAAAATTTAGAAGTCATTTGCTACGTACTTTGGAATGCTGGTTTCACACCAGATACCAGAATTTAGTGTGACTAAACAAGGCCAGATAAGCCTCACTGGCAACTTTTATATAGAACCTTTGTAACATAGGTATAAAACCAGTCAAACGATGGAATCTAGGAATAGCATAACTCCAGTTCACCAGGCTAAAGAATCTACAACACAAGTATTATCAGATTAAAACTTCAGGCTGAATGCTCCAGTGCCCTGCTGACCGCTCATGTCTCTGTTGCTGATCAATGTACCGGTGAACCACTGCACCTTCTAAGTCAGGTCTGATTACTATAATTAGATCAATTGCAGCTCCACTCTTCATTTGATTTTCATCCAACCAGGAAGAAGAAAAAAATAGTAAAGAGAAACCTTTGAACTGTGGCAGACTCAGTGAGCACTGCTAATAAGCCTCAACCCACTTTCCAAAGAGTTGGGACGCTGTGTAAAATATAAGTTAAAAACAAACTGGAATGATTTGCTCTGCATTTAAACCCTACATTTAATTGGAAATAGTACAAAAACAACACATAAATGGCTGACAGTGAGAAATGTTTTTTTTCTTAATTAAATGCCCATTTTGTATTTGATTTGAACTTCTTTCACCAACTTGATTGCTAAGGTGGCACTGCACTAAAAAAATTCTACCGAGGAAATCATTTCTTTAAAAAATGACTAAATTATTGCTGCTTCCATAAAAGCAAGTTTAAAAAAAATCCAGAAACTTGCTTGCTGTGGTTGCCATGCAACCACTAAAGGTATATCCCCAAAAAGCCCCAATTTCTTCATGAATGCAGACCTGACCTAACCTCACTTGATGTGATGTGAGGTTAGATGCCATGGTCAATTTGTTTTACTTTTTAAAAAAAATCCAAATTGGATGATTAAAACCTAACGTATGCAGCAGCAAAGTTGATTCTATAATATCGCTGAATTTTTTTTTAGTAAGTTCAGCTGCTGCAACAATAGACGGCAATGGCAGCAGACACAACACAGTGTCCCCATTTCTCATCACCCCCAGTGAACCCACAAACAGTTTGCTCTTTGGGTTGTGCAGATTGGATGAATAATAACAGAGATATGGCTAAAAAATATCATTTTATTTTTTATTACAGATAACGCCACCTAGTGTCAGATCTGTATTTTTATAATGGCAGTTCCACATCAGTTCCACATCTGATGGAGGTCTATCACTGTGCCAAATTTCAGAGTCCTGTGTCAAATATATTAGCAAGATGACACGAAAGATTTGTGGCGGTGCTGATGATTCCATCATTTCCCTGCTTTTTAAGGATTTATTGACAACTTCTTTGGCCCCAAGCTTAATTAAGATCCACTGCAGTGAGGTGGAAAACTGATTCTAGAGCCAGCACTTGGCATGGTTAACTTTTTGATCCACATCCTTGATTTCATGCCAGATACCCTTCCTGATGAAACCTTCCCCATTTATCTGGGTTAGCATTTCTCTCCCTGGGGATTAATAAAATATAGTAAAATAAAAAAGTTTAAAAAAATACACTGACTTGTGGCTTCGAGAAGGGATTGGGATTTTGAAGTCAGAGCGGCAAGGCAGGAGGAAAAGAGGAAGACCATTGAGAAGGTTCATGGATGTACTGAAGCAGGACACAGATAGGGTGAGATGAAAGCAGATGATTCTGCTGTGGTGACCCCTAAATGAAGCAGCCAGAAGAAGAAGATTGGTAACCCTTAGCAACAGTGAAGACACCATCAATACTGAATGATGAACAGAGGTTTTGGAGCAACATATGTTGCTATGTAGACAACATGTGTTTGAGGGAAAAGCTTGCTTTTAATCAGCAAGTCAATGCCAAACCACATTCTGAAATCATAACAACAGCACGGCTGTTTGAAGAGTCAAAGGTTCTATACAATTCTTTAAAAATAGTTTCAACATTCTACATGTCATCTGTGTACTATTTTTTAAATCAAACATAGGATTTAAATGCCTTAAGTACAATACAGTAGATGAATTGTGCAGAATTCCTTTGAGGGAGTTCTAAGTTGATAAAAATATCAACATTTTGTATGTATTCCTTTGCCCTCATGAATGAGTCCACTGATAAAAACACATTTTGCAGGCTGAAATGCTGTTATGTTAATCCAGTAATGACAATAAGTTCAGTACACTATAATTCATCACAGATTAGCATTTCAATAAATGATATATAGAACCTTTTCTTTAAATTAACTGGCTATTTTAAGCCTGCATTCTACCTTTGTCCTTTTGTCTCTGCTGGGCCACTTTTTTTTTTGTTTTTTTGGTCTGACTGACATGTGTGATGAAGAATGTCAGACATGGCTGCCTCCTGAACCCACTCGTCTGTGGTCTTGACCCTATCAACCATGACACAGCGAACGCGGCCAAATTCCCCACTTTCTATCAGGTTTATTTTGGCCATTACAATGAGTGATGAGGTTTTTTTTTTCCGTTTGTTTACCAACTGTTTCCGCTGGCCTACAAATTGTTCCAGTGGCTGCTTTTGCAGAGCTGGATGGGCTTTGAGAGATTTAGCGGCATGAGGTTGCAAGGAGGGTTCATATTTCCACATTTCCGCCTTGCTGAATTAAGCCAATTGGGTCTGATGATGCACATCTAGCAAAATTTGATCTGTTTCTCCAGTGTGTCACAAACAAAGCAATCAGTCAGGGTAACAAAATAAAAATAAATATGGGGGGTATCGGAATTGGATTCCTATATGTATATGGGACTGTGAATTTTACACGATTTGTTTGTTTGAGTTTTGACTTCCCCAGAGACAATTACCACACACCAGAGTTGGATTCACACACACACACGTACACTTTGTAAACAATGAAATGTGAGCAGTGTTCAAGAGGACATACAATTGTACAAAATAACTTTTTTTGACTTACACTCAATCACTTGTAATTCCTGCAAAAACAATGTGCATGGGGAAACCAATCCTGTCTTTCAAGGTAAGGTGAATTATTATGACTCACTGTCTTTTCATGACTGTCCTGTATTATTACAGATAAGATTCATCACAGCCCCATTTTTGCTTCTCTCAGATATTTTTGCTCTGAAGGTCTTTCCTTCAGACGTTGGCAGAGGAATGGATAAGAAAAGGGTGAAAAGAAGTGTAGAAGAAGAAAGGATGAAAAGAAGTAGATTAAGAGAGAGGCTATGTAAATTGATATATATTTATATATAAAAAGCATGATATCAGTTATCGCTACAAAGGGCCAAGGTCTGGAGTTTCACAGTCTTTCATGTACAACAGGCGCAGTAACAGTACCGACTCTTTGTCTCTCTGCTGTGATGACACCTGCCGCTTGGCACTGTGGGAACCCAAGAAAAACAGAGTCCACCCTGTAATATATTCTGTGCATGTGTGTGTGTGTGTGTGTGTGTGTGTGCGCGCGTCAAGTGTGGGTGTATAGGTGACACATTTTCATGCTCTGATGATTTATTAAATCCTATTCCATGCCTTCAATCCGGTCTCAGGTTACAGTCATGTGACCCTGAAGGCAACAGGGGTTCCACAGCATGAGGGAAAAATACCCCCCTAATAGAGCCCCTTATCTATATGCTCAGCTGTCTTAGGTGTTTCTTCTCACTTCTGACTTGGAACCTGTACTACTAGGTTCTCTCCCTTTACACCTCAATCCAAAATGTACCCAAACTGCTTGCAGCCCAGCTGATGCAGGCAATAAAATGTGTCTCAGGTATATGCACTGATATTTTATATTCTTTACTCCCACCAGATTGTCATTTGCACCTCTCCCTCTTGCACTCTAAAAAACACATTTTTTGTTTGTTCTCTATCCAAAAACGTCCTCGCAATCTGTCTTTGTTAGTGTGATGCTGTCTGTTGTTGACTGTGTTTACACTTACGCCAAATGCTTCTCATTTTTATTATTCATTTTAATCTGATCTTTTAAAATGAATCTTAATTCACTGAATTAATCAAGGTGGAAGAAGTACTTTAGATGACAAGATTTACATGATAACAGTGGCTGCACTTGCTAATATATCTTACATAAAAACAAGCAAATAGGCTTTGAGAATCCCTTAGAAGATTTGGCCTATTTGCCAGATTTAAGGGATTTATTTTTATGCTTGAGTCATGTAACCCAGATAGACTTTTACAGCTGGTTGTGCTGTGGCTTTTTTTCTTCAGCTGGAGCTTGAGTACAGTGAATGATCTAATCAAGCCTAGTTTATTGTGGCTGCGTCCTTTTATTCCTGTCACACCCAATTGTCACAGAAGTTTCTTGATTCTTGCAAATATGTAGAGAGGTCAACACAGAAATTTGGTCGCCATATTAAAATCTTTAGGTTTATCCTTCTGTCTTAGCACACCCAAAATACATACGTGATCAAATTAGTCATCTTGTTTACTCCCAGCATGATCGTCCTTACCACAGCTACATTAAGACAGGGTTTTTTTTGCAATATTTATTCATTCTTTTAGAGGAATAGTTCAACAGTTTGTTGCCTGGCAACCTAGTGTAAAGTTACTTCACAGTTAATCTGACACATACCCCCTTTAAAACCACAGGTTGCCTTTTTTGTTTGTTTATCAGAATAAACAAACTAGATGTAACATCTTAATTAGTGATGTTTTGAGGTCTCTGAAAGCAATTTCATTATTGTTCGATTGCATGGAACCAGGTTAACGGATTCCCTCCTGTTTCCAGTGCTTATTCTAAGGGGGCTTTTTTAGGCTAGGTTAATTATCTGCTGCCTGTACCATCATAACAAACACACAGACATCTGGAAGTGGCATCTTATCAAAGAGCTCACAGAATACTGTTTAAAATAATACAAATTTTTTAAAATTGTGCAGTTCAAATCATTTTGTTAATTTAAGTCTCCTGTCAGTAAATGGATACGGTTGGTCTTTTTGACTTAGCTGCCATTTCTTGAAGTTAAAAGGGTCTTTTAAACTGAATTTCTGGAATGCACACACATTTCAAAATTATTGGCATCATTCATTTAAAAACCCTTAGGGTCAGACCCTGCTGTGTGGTACTTCTACAATATGTATTTCTGTGTTTGAAGATGTGCCTGTATATTTCTGAATGTGTGCATGTGTATGCGTATGAGCATGGTGCACTGAGGAGCCTCTGCTAGCTGCAGCATCACTCAGATGCTGCCTCCCAACCTCCTTATCCCTCCTCTGGGCCAGCTGTCATCACACAGATGAGATCAGAACAGAACAATGCGACAGCCTTCATTCTCTGTGCTGGAGTCTTGCGGAAACGGGCGACCTTCAGCTGCAGAGCTTAAGAAGGTGCGTATGAATAGCCACAGTACAAAGCCCTGCTTGTCTGCAGTCCAAAGCTCAGGGCCCTCATCATGTGTGTCTGCTTTAAAGCCCTCAGGAAATTTGGGTGTGAATCATGAGTGAACATTATTTCTTCCAAACCATTCAATGCTTTGTTGCACAGATGATCACACCTCTTGTCGTGACGTTTATGAGTAAACTTGCTGCATTTCTCCTTACTCACGATGCTTCAGTGCTTACAATTGATCCCTTATATTGCTTCTCATGTTTGGTTTATAAAGCCAATCCATTTTATCATCACCAGTTTCTCATCTGTGAGTAGTTGCACTGAAATTCTGAAATACTGTTATCATTACAGAGTAGATATTAGCTGTGAGAGAACACTCTAATATCACCCCAAGTGTAAAGACATCCCTTCTCTGCAGGCTCTTTGTTAGTATGGTTATAGATGCCACCAACTTGGGTGCCATCCCTTGACAACAAAGGTCTTTTGAGAGATTTTATCTGTGAACTCTGTTTGTGAAACAAGGACCACTCAGACACAATAAACCAACAAGCCTCAACTTCTACACACAAACACACATGAAGCTCTGCATGTTTGAACATCCCAAAGGTTGGTACTGTATCTCCATTGAGAGATAACTTGTGTCACCACTCCTCATGCATCCTGTTTCTTTTTCTTCTTTCCTTTCTCTCTCACACAGTCACCTCTGTCTTGCTGTTGGTCACAAAGTAGGGCTGTGTGGGGAGGAAGTGTTGGCTGTGACTGTGGCCTCGGGTGCTGTGGAGCTGGTTCGGCTCCAGCACGGTACACTGAGGCCTCTTGTGCCCGTAGGTCTTCCTCCGGCCAACTGTCTCAGTCCCATCCCAGCCCTTCAGCCCTAGCCCCATCGCATGCGAAGACGCAATTGTGTGGGAACTGTACGCCAATGGACGGCCCATTGTAGCTGAGCCTGGGCCAATGGCAGTCTCGGCAACCCTGGAGATTCCCAGGGATGTGCCACCTGGCATGGTCCCTGCCATGTGTGCTAGGGAGGTAGCCCCAAGTCCTGGTGGCTTGCTACTGTGGCTGTGAACATGAGTATGAGAGCTGTGAGAGCTATGGGCAGTATGACCATGGCTGCCTTTGGGTTTCTGGCCGTTCAGCTTGTGTCCCATTCCTCCTCCACCAGCTATGTGTCGTTCTGTTGGGAGGGTTGAGACAGAGGAGATGCTGGGCATCTCAGTAACATAGGTGGCCACTGGCTCTGGAGTCA
The DNA here is from genome assembly GCA_015106775.1 of Etroplus canarensis. Classification (NCBI taxonomy): domain Eukaryota; kingdom Metazoa; phylum Chordata; class Actinopteri; order Cichliformes; family Cichlidae; genus Etroplus; species Etroplus canarensis. The sequence goes on along the minus strand of VUQH01081028.1, from coordinate 3,957 downwards.
GTGGACCCAGAGAGGTCATAGGAGTCATGGAGGTCATAGGGGTGAGCGATGTCATAGGAGTCATTGAAGTCATTGGGGTGAGCGAGGTCATGGGTGTCATAGAGGTCATGGGTGTCATAGAGGTCATAGGTGTCATCGATGTCATTGGGGTCATTGAAGTCATCTGGGTCATGGAAGGATTCATGGGGTTGGTGCTCATAGGATTTGAAGCCATGGGGTTGGTGGTCATTGGAGGAGTCATTGATGAAATGTTGCCCATGGAGGGTCTGGAGTTGCCCATTGGCTGGAGAGGAAGGCCACCTTTCGCTGGCATTTCTACCATCAGTCGACGCTTGTTGTACAGTTCCCCATTGTACTTGGCCGCTAAAAAAGAGAGAGAGAGTGAAGTAATGAAATATTCAGTGGATACCAAGACACTTTTACAGAGCAAAGCTAAAACCTTATGATTAATGCTAAAATCTACATAAATATATGCTTTCTGCAATTTGGCTGTTTACTTGGCTGAAAGAAAGTAACTTTTAGACAGAGTGATTCAAAAAATAAGACTTTCAGCAGTTTGCTGATCAGCTGTAAGCTAAGATATGCACATGAGAGCAAACAGACACACTGGCAGAAATTTGGATAATTCCTCCCTTTTTACTCCCACAGTCTAAGAAGGTCATATAAGAAACCCCATATATTTGTTAGTCAGCCTCACCTAACTGACCAAGAAAGGTGTCAGGGCTTCTGTTAACGCCTGCATGTAGAGTCCTGTTGTGCTATCGGGGGAGTGAAATCAAAAGAAAAGCCTACAGCTCGCCTCTTCCTCCCTTATAAAGCCAAAAAGACATCTAATTTCTGTGTGGTGGGAAGGAGTTCAATATAAGAAATGCTGGTGATTGTGCAAGTTCCTTATAGTTATGTCAGAAAGTAAAGGGAAGATTTCAATGAGACATTGCTGAATGCTCAGGTAGTGCATTTCCAGAGGGAGAATGCCTTCAAAGTTTCAGATCTTTTTTTGTGCATTTGATATTTTTAGATCAGATAAAAAGTAAAGAACTAGTCTACATTATGGAAGCATGTCCCTTATTTACAACTAGACTAGACTAGACAATACATGTTGCTGCCTCCACCAGCCATCACCAGAAATACTAAATGTTAAACTAATTAATATAAATTAATGTATTCAGTAAAAATCCTAAGTAACTAAGTAACCCCTTACTTGTAAGGGGTAAAAAAAAGTATGAAACAGTCAAAAATAAATGCACACAAAATTTCACACCCAAACCCAGAATGTATCTGTTTCCTTACATACGAACTCCTCTCTCTGTTTGTCCTCCGTTTGTGTGTGTGTGTTTGGGTTTCGGCAGCCTTGGAGCAGTCGGCCTTAATGCCTCACACTTATTCCTTTCTCTGTCAGTCAGTGTCACCAAGCTGCAGTCTCTCTTATCACTGCAAAATGTGACCTTTTTTTTGTCGGATTCACTTTCACAGTTGAGTCATTACTCTTTAGTCCCTTGTTGCCTCTATGTCCTTGAAGATAAAGTTAACACACTCCGTGAGTTTGCTTTGCCGCTGTAACTATAAATCTAGTTTATCGCTCTGTGAATGGTGAAGAGAAATAAGTAATGCGGCCTGTTCCTGTGAAGGAATAGCAGGTTTGCAGGTGAGAACACGGGTGAGGGGGGGGGGGCAGCAGAGTCTCAACAGCCAAGTCGCTGTGAGACCGCCGCTGGGGATCAAACTTGCTCAGGCGACAGGTGAATCAATCCGGGAGTAGTCAGCTCGATGGTGCACACATCCAGCAGTGTACGTGAGTGGAAACGGAAAACACCGCTGTTACGCACTGTGAGCTCTGCATGCCTCTGCATGAGAAAAGCAGCGTCCCACAGAGACTAACACACATTATGCATTAGGAAAAAAATGAACACTGTTTCCTGTAGTCCCACAGTGCCAGTAACATAAAAACCTTATTAGGTTTAGATCAGTATGTCAATCTGCTTTTTGTTAGGCAATTAGGTTGTCTACTGCCAGTTTGGAGGAGGGATTTTTAGTTCTTGAAGTCTCGAAAACATTTTAGAATTTCCAATGGTTTTCCAAAATTTAAAGACCTTTTATTTTAGTATTCACTATAAGTGGGTGGATCTTGCTGTCATAGTGCTGCCATCCTAAACAAAAAACATCCATTAGTCAGGGTTTAAGTGGAGAGTTTTCTTTCTTCTTGCAAAATATATGATGTCTGTGAAGTTTTCTTCACTCTAAAAACTCTTTGTAACTCAGTGGCTGAATATCTTTATTTTACTTTCCTACCAAATATCACAAGTTCTGATACTGCTATGGGATGCAGTCAACACCTGTGCTTTGTGTTAGTTAAGATCTCTGTTATGGAAAAACTGTAATATCTGGCAAAGAGGCTGAGAGTTGGCAATTGCAGTGCATGACTAAAGCTTCTAGAGACAACCATGCAAACCACTTGTGTTTCATTATACAGTTCTTCCTATTGTGACATACCTGTTTTAGCCTTGCAATTGGTCCATCACTTTGATTTGAAATATCGCACTTGATGGATGATTTTCAGTCAAGTTTCAATCATGATTTATTCATGACACACAAAAGGAGGCAACATTTGTTTTCCTTAGTGCTGCTACAAGGGTGACATTTGAACATCTTGAGAACCACTGGGTGGATTGCTTAAATTTGGAACGAATACCCATTTTTGTATTGATGCTGTGTCCCAGCGTCTCTGGTGATCCCCTGACTTTCTTTCTAACACCCCCAGTGAATCACACCAAAAAGACTAACCATTTTCCCCCTTCTATGGTTGTTTGACATGTAGAGAGAACCAGAGAGTCAATAATGTAGTAGCTCATTCACAATTCACAGGTTATTGTAATGTGTGAAGTACAGAAGGAAGGTGATAAGATTTGCTGTCACTGGTTGGCTGTATTGCAGAAATTAATTAGAATTAAAATCGACTGAGAAGTCAAGGAGGCAGTCAGCAGCCATCCACCAAATTAAAGTGTTTGAGTTCACGAGTATATAAACATGGTCATAAAAAGCATAAAAATATGAATGCATCAGAATGTCATAGAATTCACTATATTGATGGTATTACCATAATGGTGATAAGCAGGCCTCAACCATACATTCCAAATCCAATAGGACCACTCCTCCCATGTTTGTGACCACTAAGACCATGATCATCTACATCTAACAGTACATTCAAATATGACATTGATATTGAGTACAGTTAAAAAAACATTAAGTACAGTTGAAACCAGAAGTTTACATACACTGTGTAAAAGGACATTTTTTTTTCTCACTGTCTGAAATTAAATCAGACTAAACTTCTCCTGTTTTAGGTCAGTTAGGATTGGTAAAATTATTTCTATTTGCTAAATGCTGCAATAATGAGAGAAAGAATATTTTAGAGATATTTTCATTCATTTCTTTGAAGTCAAAGTTTACATACACAAAGATTACTATGCCCTTAAACAATGTGGGAAAGCCCAGATGATGATGACATGGCTTTGGAAGCTTCTGATAGGTTAACTGACAACATTTGGGGTAACTGGAGGCACACCTGCTCATGTATTTTAAGGCCACACTCAAACACACTGCTTCCATTTTTTAACATTATGGAAAAATCAAAAGAAATCAGCCAAGATATCAGGAAGAGAACTGTTTTGAATTCTGGTTCATCCTTGGGTGCACTATCCAGATACTTGAAAGTGCCACGTTCATCTGGTAAAACAATTATCCACAAGTATAAGCAACATGGGAATGCCCAGCATCATACCGCTCAGGAAGGAGACAGGTTCTGTGTCCTAGAAATGAACGTATTTTGGTTTGAAACATGCGAATCAACCCCAGAACCAAAGATAAAGACCTTGTGAAGATGATGGCTGAAGTTGGTAAGAGTGTGTCATTATCCACAGTCAGACGAGTCCTGTACACACATGGGCTAAAAGGCCACTC
>VUQH01081027.1:0-32255 GCA_015106775.1 Etroplus canarensis | reverse complement strand
TTTCTCTTCCTACCTACACCATAGTAGAACAGTTTGTATCCACCTCCGATGTTCCTGGCCTTGCTTCCCCTGCACCTGGTTTCTTGTACACACAATATATCTACCTTTCTTCTCGCCATCATATCAGTCAGCTCTCTCCCTTTACCAGTCATAGTCCCTACATTTAAAGTCCCTACTCTCACCTCCACCCTCCTACCTTTTCTTCTCTCTCTCTGCCTCCTAACACGCTTTCCCCCTCTCCCCCTCCTTGGTCTTCGGCCAACAGTAGCATAGTTTCCACTGGCACCCTGTTGGCTAACGGCACCAGAGGCGGTCGTTGTTAACCCGGGCCGCGACCGATCCAGTATGAAAGTCGTGTTATGAATCCGCATATTTGATTTGGCACAGTTTTTACGCCGGATGCCCTTCCTGACGCAACCCTCACCATTTACCCAGGCTTGGGACCGGCACTAGGACTACACTAGCTTGTGGGCCCCTGTGGCTGGTTTAAGAAGAGCGCTTAGATAATTTCTTTTATACTACTGCTAAGATATTTAGACAGATAAAAGGTACAGGTGCTGGTCTGCATTTCTCTTTTTTAAACTGATTATTTAACCTATTTATCAACAGATTAGCCATTGAGGATGTGGCTGTGACGCCCCTACAGGAAGCAGTTGGCTCTTGAAGACACAGATGTCAATTTCTACCTCATATTTATAGATTTCATGAACAACAAGACTGTGCATTTTTAAGTTTTAAGTAATCCAGTTAGAGCTTTTACAAACTGGAAGTAAATTTTGCAAATTTATCAAACTGAATGAAATAAATATGGAAATAGGAGGAAGTGTAAGGCCACAGAATACATAACAATATCCTCAAAGCTTCATGGGAGCAAAATTTGTTAATATTTGTTTTTCTTTTGTACAGTTTGTGTCACAGCCTCAGACATTCTTTACACAGAATCTTATCTGTAGAGAAAATATTCAAATATTAGAGGCAGCAGTCAGTTAGCATAGTGAGGCACAAAGACAAGAAACAAGGGAAATAATTGCAGACAACCAGCAGGCACTGCAAGAGCCCACTTCCAAGGAAAAAGACTGATTGGTGGAATGCTTTTACTTTGAACAAAGTAAATGATCCCCTTGGTTCTATGCATGCATACAGCATGCACACATATTATATAGGTTTATATTCACTGTGGACACCTCAGAGTGGTGCTGATCTTAACAAAAAGCAAGTACGAGTTTTTCAAAATAATTTTTATTAATAAAAATATTTTTAATTCTCAAATGAATAAATCTCTTATTACATCTTTCTAGATTCACCATCTCCCCCACAGTGTTTTCACAAGTTGTGTACGAACACTAAGTACTGCACTAACTTAAATATGTAAAACCTGCTTAATTTGCCTTTAAAATTCAAATTCATGCTGCCAATAAAACTCTGTCCAAATACTAGTATAAAAATCTACATTTCTCTATAGATATCTTAGAGAGCCAATACAATCAAGCCAAGGTGGAGTTTAATCTAAACTTTAATAATCTAAACATATTTTAAATTCATGTAAGTGAATCCAGGAATGATTTAAAACCAGTTCAAACCCACCTGCTGTTTTGCCCTCTCGTCCGCCACTGAGACAGTTTCATGGTCCTTGTGCCTCTCTTTAACACACTGTGAGCACACACACTGCTGGTCATTGTGACAGTACAGCCTTAGTACTTTATTGTGCTGTGGACAAAGCTTCTCTTTCAGCTGATCTGAAGGTGGAATTAACTTATGAGCCCTTCCACGAAAGCGTTCTTCATGGACTTTCAGGTGAGCTGCGCAGTAAGACTCCAGGCACACAAGACATGACTTCACAGCTTTGGTTTTTCTCACTTCACAAACACTGCATTTCACTTCTTCTGGTTTGGCCGAATGTTGAGCAATAGACTGAAAACCGCTTCGCTGAAACTTTTCCACCAGTTCACCCAGAACTGTGTTTCTGCTCAACAGAGGTCTTGGATTAAACACCTGCCTGCACTGAGGACAGCTCCACTGACCTTTCTGCTTGGCCCTGTTCCAGTAGTCTTCAATACAGTCCAGGCAGTAGCTATGGCCACAGGGGATCGTCACAGGGTCTCTTAAAACCTCCAGGCACACAGAACAACTGAACTGGTCCTCTTCAACAGAAATAGTTGTAGCTGCCATTTCCTGCACTCCTGAACTGAAACTGGAAAGGACAAAGATGGGTGTGGCTCACAGGTGTGCTGATAACAGCTTCTCAGGTTTCACCTGCTGCACCCTGAAGCCTCCAATCACAGCCAGCAAAGCTGTGAATAGGCTGTCTGACATAAACTGCGCAAAGAGCAGCCTGGTAAGGAAACGCCTCCAAGTACACATCAGGGAAGTTCATGTTTAAATGGAATCTGATACAAAGGAAAGCACTGCACTGTTTTGTGTGTAAAGTCATGTTGGGTAAGCAACCACCCGTGAGAAAGTCCAGTCTGTTTACTTTTTAATGTCAGTATGTCATATAATCCAGTATGTCTTTCAAGCAAAATGATTGTTCACAGAGGTTTGGTTAAAAAAATAAATAATATGCATATAAAAGCATAAAAGCTAATACTTTATTAAATGATGAGGCTGTGTCCAATACTGAAATAAGATGTAGTCAGTCCTGCTTTTTGCTGCTTGTCAGTGTGATCTTCAGTGGTACTTACATGCAAGATTCAAGTATAGCTGATAAAAAAAAGCAATTAAATGGTTGAAGAGGCAGTATGGATTTGTGTGAGGATTGCACTTGAGTACAATGACGTTCAACCTGTGTGGGTATGTGAAATGTAGAGTTTGATGTCCGTAAGAAGACCTATTTCTTCCTAGGGTGAGCACGCCGCTGATGGTGCCGTGGTCTGGATCCTGAGGAAAGTCTAGAGCCTGGGAAGAAAAAAAGAAAGAGGGGTTTATATTCTTCAGTACCATGAGTCAGCAGAAACATGAGGACAAGGAAGTTGTTAGCTGTCAATTTAAAGTATTCTGATGAAACTACACACACCATACCAGTACCTTCTTGCTGGAGATATGAAGAAAAGGCACCTTCATTGGAGTATTAAACCTCTGCTTAAGCACTGAACTTCACTCTTGTAACACCATAACATACTGTTACTGATAAATTGGAGTAAGAAATAGCCACCCCCTTTTAAAAGGCACTGGCACTATATTAAAGCACATCGGCAGTAAATTCACGTCTGTCGCTAAAATGATAATTTAGGAAGGATTTGCATGTGGTTCTCTCAGGTTATATGGGTTCTACATGCACACATTAAATGCTGTAGTGACTGTATTTACCAAATGGAGAGAAGGCAAACGTTGGTGCAGCTGGTCCCGGAGTGAGGAAGGGGTTGAGAGGGTTCACAGAACTTTGGTCTAGACCAGGGGACGGGATCACTGTGATAACAAAGACATAAGTATATACATATTACTACAGCCTCTGTCACCTGTCTTATCTGCAGCTCTTGTGCAGATTCAGCAAACTAAACTATAAACAAACACAAGCAATAAGGGATTCTGCTGCAAGATAATAGGGTTAGATTACTATGTTTTCTTTAAATATTGACATTTTTAACAGTTTACAAAATAACACTACTAGCCATGCAACACCGTAAGTATTAAACAGATCTTTAATAGGATACAAATTCACATTTCATATCAATACCTATGTTTTTAGTTCTGTGAAAGTGTGTTGTGTACAGTGCATCTGGAAATATTCACAGCGCTTCACTCTTTCCACATTTTATGGTACGGCCTTATTCCAAAATGGATTCAATTCATTTTTTCTTCAAAATTCTATATACAACACCTCATAATGGCAAAGTGAAGAAGTTTGTTGAAATTTTTAAATAATAATAACAATGATGATATAATAATACAAAATACTTTGTTGAAGCACCTTTGGCAGCACAGCCTCAAGTCTTTTTAAGTATGATGTTACAAGCTTGGCACACTTATTTTGGGCAGTTTCTCCCATTCTTCTTTGCAGGACCTCTTGAGCTCCATCAGGTTGGATGGGGAGCGTCGGTGCACAGCCATTTTCAGCTCTCTCCAGAGATGTTCAGTCAGATTCAAGTCTGGGCTCTGGCTGGGCCACTCAAAGACATTCACAGAGTTGTCCCATAGCAACTCCATTGTTATCTTGACTGTATGCTTAGGGTCGTTGTCCTGTTGGAAGAGCACACTGTGCTCACTAGGACCTTCAATACTGCAGAAATTTTTCTGTACCCTTCCCTGAATCTGTGCCTCAATGCAATTCTGTCTCAGAGGTGTACAAACAATTCCTTGGACTTCATGGCATGGTTTGTGCTCTGACATGCACTGTCAACTGTGGGACCTTATATAGACAGGTGTGTGTCTTTCCAAATCATGTCCAGTGAACTGAATTTACCAGAAGTGGACTCCGATCAAGTTGGAGAAACATCTCAAGGATGATCAGTGGAAACAGGATACATCTGAGCTCAATTTTGAGCATAATGGCAATGGCTGTGACTACTCATATATACGCTGTATTTTCATTTTTATTGTGAATAAGTTTCCAAAAATTTCAAAAAAACATTTTTTACAGTGTCAATACAGGACATAGTGTGTAGAATTGAGAAAAAAAGGAATTTAATCAATTTTGGAATGAGGCTGTAACATAACAAAATGGGGAAGAGTGAAGCGTTGTGAATACTTTCCATATACACTGTATTTATATTCAGGTTCCTCTAGTTAAATTTAGGGCAAAGTCTTCTAGGAAAAAAATAGGGAGATATTCATTTTGCTGTAATAATGTCCCAAATATGGAAGATATAAAAAAATCCAGAAAGTACAATTTGTGTGTTTCTCTCTCTCTCTCTATCTACATATATGTATATGTGTATATATATATATATATATATATATATATTCATTTTGCTGTAACAATGTCCCAAATATGGAAAATATAAAAAATCCAGAAAGTACAATTTGTGTGTTTGCCTCTCTCTCTCTCTCTCTCTCTCTCTCTATATATATATATATATATATATATATATATATATATATATACATACACATATATATACATACACATACACATTTTTTTTTTATTTTTCTGTCAGCACTCACAACTGTAATTTAAAAGAACTATTTAAGATAATTAAATCATAATCCCTGTAAATGTGTGACCACCATGAACAGACTCACATGAAGCTGGTTCCATGTCTACAGCTGCGACAATTTCATCAACCCCTGTCCTGTCAGGCTGGACTGCAGGATTTCCATTACTTACAATTACTACATCTCTTACTGTAAAACACAAAAATAAAAATAACAAACAAAATAACAGTATTGACAGAATCATTTACATCATACGAAACCAGAACATGACAAATCTTTGCATCTACCTCTCTCATAAATGCTGACGAATCCATCCTGACAGACCTCCTGCAGCAGCACCTTAAAATCTGACACAGCTCTCACCACCAGGCCGAGGGAGAGGTTGGGGTCAGCCGAGATTGAAGGTGAAGCTGACAGCTCAGGTGGAGCATGGAAGGACTGACAGCTCTAAACACAGAGAACAAGAGTGGTGTTGAAGAAATGACTCCATGTCCGGTTTTCCAAGAGTTTGCTGTGATGTTGTTTAGTGAGTATTCTGGCATATGGTGGGCATATCAACCCAGAGAGCGGGTGTGGGAAGGTAAACCAAACCAAAACCATTTTGCAAGATATACTACTTCGCTATTTATACAGAGGACTACAGAGAAGGGTGGGAAACAGAACAGGTCAATGATCCTGATTAGGACAACAATAACAAAGATTAAAGGGGAAAGGATCTGGTCAGGTGACAAAAGTCAAACATATCAAGGAAAACAAAGGATCACAAAGGTAACATCCAGGGGTTCCAAGGGGAACTCCCTCTTGCCTATACAAATTATTCAATGGAAACATTGAACAGTTTCATATTATCACATTAAAAGACTTTCAAGAATCATCAGTCTCTCCTGACAATGTTCATTATGCGTCACAAAGTCATCATCCTGAGAGCCTGAAAAACCACAAATAAGCCTGGGAGGCATCACCTGAAGGAAATATACAGGGTCCTCAGCATGGGAAAGTTTATCCAGTTCATCTTCCTTCTTCTTCAGCTCAGTGAGCTCCTTTTGGATCTGTTCCAGCAGCTTCTCTGCCTCATCAATGGCCGTCTTTTCCTGCACTTTTATGAGCTCTCTGACCTCAAAACGCTTCAGCTCTATTGACTGAATCAGCTCAGAGAAGATGGCGTCACTGTCCTCAGCTGCTGCCCGAGCTGAACGCTGGAGGGAGACACCAAGGAAGGAACAGTAGGCAAAGAGTGAAGAAACAAAAGGAAGAATGACTGATATTCACACAGCAATAAAACAAGTGCTGAACTGTAACCTCAGAGACATTTTTATCATCTAGCAGTGAGATCCTGAATATCAGCACTTACACTGAGAGAGAAAATGGCTTGTCTCAGCTCCTGCGCCTCCTTTTCTCTTTGCTGAATCCTCAGCTGGGAGCTCTGCTTCATTTCACCGATCTGCCGCTGAGGACACAAGTTGGTAATATTAAGAAATTAAAGTCAACAGTACTGAAAAAAGTAAAGACATCTCACTCTGTACTAGGTTATGTAGCTTTCTTTTTTTAATCCACTATGCTCCTGTGCACAGACTGAAGTTGCCTCAGTTGCCACTAAAATTCCTTCCATTAGTCCATCAATATTACATGAGGGCAGCAGTCTAAACAAAGCTGCCCAGATCTCCCTGTCCCTAGCCACCTCCTCCAGCTCTTCTGGGAGGACACCAAGGTGTTCCCAAGCCAGCCAAGAGATGTAATCTCTCCAGCATGTCCTGGGTCTACCTCAGGGCCTCCTTCCAGTTGGACAAGTCTGAAACAACTTTCTGAAGCTCCTTTCAGTGTGGAGTAGCAGCTGTGACTCAGGTGGTACAGCGGGTCAGTCTGCCTAGGAATGCTGTCAAAGTTCTGCTGAAGGTGTGAATTAACAATCTCCCAAACAGGAGCCTCTACCAGATGCTCCCAGCACACCCTCACTGTATGTTTTGGTATGCCAGGCCTATCCAGTATCATCTCCCACCATCTGACCCAACTCACTTCCAGGTGGCAATCAACTGACAGCTCTGCTCCTCTCTTCACAGAAGCGTCCAAGACATACAGCTGCAGGTCCAATGACACGATTACAACATTAATCATCAACCTGCGACTTTGGGTGTCCTGGTTACAAGTGCACTTATGAACACCTTTACGCTCCAACACAGTTTGTTATGGCCACTAAAACTGAATCACTTAAAAAAGACAGAGTACAAGTGGAAACAAAAAAGGTCATTTCATTTTTTAATTTACAATAATTCTGAAATATTTAAGTTTCTACAATTCTTTGCTATTTCTATTCCACACAAATGACAAGAAACTAGGTTTGAGAGACTCCAGACACAGTTTAAAACACAAAATTTAAACTTATGAAGTGGACTTCAGATCAGCGCCCTGTTTCTCTAAAGCCTCTTAACACTTAACACTGATTTTGTCCCACTGTGAATCAAAGCAAGTATTTGTTCTAGATTAGATAACACCTTGGTTAATAAGACAATGTAACAGTCAGTGTTGAACACTGCACCTGATTAACACAGTAAAATTTCTGTCTACTGTTAAAAGTACTGTACCTGTTATACTTGACAAAACACATTTAGATCCATTAGAGATTTACTAGAGAAAAAACAGGAAAATTCACTGTAACGTCTTTACCTTTAAACTGCACTAGAGCACTGACTAGAGTCATATGGTGCCTAAAGACAGCCTGAAGCCTGTGTAAACACTATGAAACTTGTTTGTCTGTTTCAGAGGACAAAAGACATGTTTCCAGTACTTTTTCTTCATTCCGACCATCTAGTGTTACTAAGATGCATTTAGTTAACTTTTTAACTTAAATGAATGCTTTCAGTATAGAAACACCTTTACCTTTGTGTCCTAACAGTTTTGCATTTTGTCATTAGTTCTTTATTTTGATTTAATTCATTTTTAATTTTATAATTAAATTTTATTCACTTTAGTTATTTGAGCACTTTTTTAATTTCAATTTAGTTTTTTTGTTATAAAATATTTAGTTTATACAATTTTTTTTTTCGTTTCAGACTTTTAAAATATTATAATATGGGGGTATTTCTCAGTGGCAAAATTTAAGAAAGGTTAACTCAGTCTCACACACATTTCCACCTAAGCCCCTGATGCTAGCTGTGTAGACAAATTTGACATTGCCAGAGGCTAAAGCTAAAGACATTTTTAACGTTTTAATTTGACTTCAGTTTTAAAAGCAGACCGTCCATATCGTTACACCGGTTCCTCTGTGATTATATGTAAGGAGCTGCAGCTGGGGGAGAGCAGCCTCCTCCTCAGTAGCTCAGGTGATGTGATTACCTGCTTCTGCTGTATTTCTTCCTCAGCTAGCACCGTGTCGTGCCCTTTGTGCTCGTCGGTCAGACACAGGTAGCAGATGCAGCGCTTGTCAGTTCGGCAGTACACCTCCAGGAGCTTGTCGTGTCGAGGACAAATAGTCTCCTGGAGTCGCTTGGAGGCCGCCACCAGCTTGTGCTTCTTGAAAGCAGAGGACTCGTAGTGAGGCTTGATGTGGACCTCACAATACGAGGCCAGACAAACCAGGCAGGAGCGGACAGCCTTGTTCTTCTCCCCGCCGCAGACGTCGCACTCCACGTCGGAGGCTTCGGCGAAGCTTTCGCTCGTCGAAGCCTCCTGTAGTCGAGTCTTCTTGAACTTCTCCACCACGTCGGCCAGCATGGTGTTTCTGGCGAGCATCGGCCTCGGGTTGAAGTTCTGTCGGCACTGCGGGCAGACGAAGACCCCGAGGTATTCGTCCTGGTCCCAGTAGTTGTGGATGCAGGCCGAGCAGTAGCTGTGTCCGCACGGTATCGTTACCGGCTCCTTCAGTACATCCAGACAGATGGAGCAGTTGAACTGATCCTTATCCAGGAGCACTCCAGCCTGAGCCATCGTGGGGAACCCCGAAGCAAATGTAGAAACGGACCGAAAACACAAAGGGACGGACAAGACCGCTACTGCTTTGTTTACAGGAAGTAGGCAAGGGGGCGTTGTCATGAGCGGAGGGATTTAATTTGTTAAACCAGGGAACTATTTCTTGCTTCGTTATTGGAGGCTGACAACTGACAAGTTGGTGCATTACTGCCACTAACTGGTATGGTTCAGATATAGTACACATGGGCTGATACATGTAAATATAGTCAAGTGAACAATGGAAATATGGAAGGAAAAATTTATTTCCATAAAATATATAAAGAATTTTCTCTCAAAAATATGGAAAAATGGAAGTGGGTGTATTTATCTAAATGTATCTATGAAAAATTATATCTGGAAAATATTTGTAAGAAAACTGTACAGGGTAAAGAAAATATTGCACAGGAATATAGCAGCAACGATCAACCTAGGACATAAACATACATTTTTAGAAAAATTATGTTTTGAAATATTATAGAAAAGTGGGGTATGGAGTCTGGGTATGGCAAGGTGGAAAAAAGCCCTGATGGATAGATCAGTTTGTCTTAAAAACTAAAATATGGCTTAATACTTGAAGCTTCCGCTTTGCAGATCAAAAAGGCTTATGTCAAAGTCGCTACGTCATCCATTCGAAAATCTTAGCAATGAGGGCTAATAACTTCCTAGGATAAGGAGGATATAAAATGAATAGAAATGAGATCAAGTAGTCAAACAGAAATTGATGTGGTAAAATATTCATAAATGTTGGGGTTTCTTGATGCATTTTGCTTAAATGCTTAAATTCTTTATATAAAATTTCATTCAGAAAGGTATCAAAACAAGAATGACTTTAAAGACACATTTGTGTGTAAAGGGTTTTGCCAGACTGACATTATTTCTCAGCTCTGGCTTCTTTTTAATTTGAAGTCTGAATCTCATTTTAGAGTTGGATTTGTTTGATTGTTGCTTGTTATGATACTGGGAAGTCTCTGAAAAGATGCCCCTTAAATTTCAAGAAAAAGATGCTGTGCTTTAGGGCTGTGCAGACCTCTAAAGGGGCTAAAAGTAAAAATAAATATCTATACAGAGAAGCACAATATTTAAGTGTGGGTCAAGCAATAAACATGATGGACTGGCAGGTCATTTTTTTATAATCTAATGATATGTTTGTGTGAGGGGACACAGGAAGGCCTGTTTCACAAAAAAGCTTGACAAAGGAACACTTATTATTCACTATATACACTGCTCTCAAAAAGTGAGGGATACTTGGCTTTTGGGTGAAATTTCAGGATACACCTAAAATGCACTATAACCTTTACAGGTGAACTTAATTTGACCTTCTCTACACTTTTGAATGCACATGTACAGCTGTTCAGTGTTTCCGTACTTTTTGTATAACTTGCTGTTCTCTAACAAGGTGCTTAATGGCAAAATTCCCAACTGGTGTTTGGTCCATGAATTGACCAATACATTTTCTGGTTCAATTAGAATTGATATTTAAACAGTCCTCTTGATCATGCTGTTCACATTTTGACATCATGAGACCAAGATGACACCTAACAATTGATCAACAGTACCTCGCTATTGCAAGGCTTCAAACAGAATGTTCTCAGAGGGAACACTGAGCTTAGTGTCATCAGCAGGTTGCAACAAAGAGACTGGAAAAGTCACAGAAGTCAAGCTGTAATTGATGGTCAAGGGCACATGACAAATTACTGAGACATTGATATTTTTTGTTGTGATATACCCACTGCTGTTGTTGGCTTTTTTTTTAAAAAATGAATTGTTTGAGATGAGGAAATCGCCATTGCATGCTTCTACTTAAATACCCTACGTTTATATCACTGCAGTGTGAACTTTTTACACTTTCCATAAATTTCACCCAGAAGCCTTCTTTCTTCTTTGTCTTTTGGCTGCTCCCATTAGGGGTCGCCACAGCTGATCATCTGCCTCCATCTCACCCTATCCCTTGCATCCTCCTCCCTCACACCAACCCTCTGCCTGTCCTCCTTCACTACATCCGTGAATCTTCTCTGTAGTCTTCTCCTCCTCCTACCTGGAAGCTCCATCCTCAACATCCTTTGTCCAATATATCCACTATCCCTCCTCTGAACATGTCCAAACCATCTCAGCCTTGCCTCTCTGACTTTATCTCCAAACTTCTCAACTTGTGCTGTCCCTCTGATTTACTCATTTCTAATCCTGTCCATTATGGTCATTCCCAGGGAAAATGTCAAATCTTCAACTCTGCCACCTCTCTGCCTCTGCCTCCTGTCTTTTTGGTCAGTGCCACCATCTCAAATAAACACAATAAAATATATTTAGAATGTTATTAAAACAATGTTTTTTGCTTTATTTTCCGTACAAAACATCAGAACTGAAGATCAAAAATAAAAGAAAAAAGTAAACCCACAAGTAATAAAACATGGAAAAATCGTTCTAGTTAAAACATATTTAAAGTTCACTACAATGACCACTAGATGACAGTATTATATGGGAGACTAAAACTGCCACGATCAAAATAAACAAAGAAATCAATAAATAAAGACACCAAATATAAAAATATTAAAATGGAGCTATTTATTTCTTTATTTGTCCTTTTAATGTTCCTATACTTAATATGTTTCTGCTTCATTATGCAAATGAGGAGGGCAAAGTCAAAGTGTCAGTGGCGCAACTTTTCACCTACAGGTGACAGGACTTTAACACAGACAGTGACCTTTTTTGTTTTCAATAATTTTGAACAGGGGGATTGTTACAAATGTAAATAAATGCAGAAGCCAACAAGAGCAGTCCAACACTGCATATCCGTGCCAAGGCTAAACAGTCCTCGAATTTCAATGGTTTCCTATGGCCAAACATTCCTGTGTCTTTATTTTTAATATTTTTTAATTCATTGACAGTGAAAACATACACTTAGAATCACAGTAATATGATTAAATCAAGAATTACTCAAGAAAAATTCAAATATGATAACAGTGGAAGTTATCTGGGTCAGATGCTGCATTGATATATTCATTAAACTATACTGAACCTACATTGTTTCAGCAAAGAGTTGGCATTGGTTGCAAGTTTCTATCCCTATTAGTTACTTTTCCATAGCTTCATATGTGTACACTCCTCAGTTTTAGAATTATGCAGAATGATCATGATTATTTTGGGAAATGGTCTTGAGAAAGCCAAGCTGCTATCTGCAATTTTTATCATTACACGATGGACCTACATTTTCTGAGATTTTATGCATAATTCCAAATTGTGCCCTATTACCTAAAAAATCCAGGGTCCATTTCAACTCTAAAAGTTAATCACTTCTAAAATGGGCCAAGTCCCACTGTAGGGAATATTTTTCGTGCCGGTCTGTAATTTTTGTGTAATTCTGCTAACAAATAAACCGAACCAAAAGCATAACCTCCTTGGCAGAGGTATTTTTAAAAATGTTAATTTATATAGCATTAATATTTTCATTTACACCTAGATTTATTTTTAATGTTTTGTAAATTATAATTTATTTATTTCATGAATTATATATCCAATTATTCATTTTGCTTGTGGCAGTTTTAGTCCTCCTTAGTGTTAAATCATGACTGTTACTAATAAAGAAATCATCCCATACAGTAATCAAAGAGAATTAAAACAGTTACTGAACAGTAAAGTAACCCTGTGTTCAGAGAGTGAGTCATTACAGGAAAGCCAAATCAATTCTCCTGCAGAGGTGTTCTTGAACACAACCTATACCTTGCTTCTCCTGACTATGTCCTCTAGTGTAATTTGTTTTTTAATCTTTTTAAGTGGCCCTCATGTACGGACTCAGATGTGCATATATCTAAAACATCATTCTCTGGAAAACCCACTTGAGTGTTTACTTGTCTCTTTGGAAAGTCATGATTCCAGGTATTCTCACTGCAAGTTGTCCTGAGTAAGAATTTCAATATGGATGACTTTCTTTCTTTTGAATTGTCAAGGTTTCCTCTGTGATGCTGGGTGCTCCTTGTTTGTCTCCTGTTTCAGGGGAAGTATGGTGAGAATCAGCAGTCACCTCTCTGGCTGTGCTGCATCTGCTCCTGAATTCGCTCCAGCACTTCCTGCATCTTCCTCAGCTAAAAAGAGGGATAGATAAATGACTGCTGATCACCTCTGCAGCAGAATTAATAAACAAATGAATGAAAGACGTGAAGCAAACCTCTTCATCTTTCTCATAGATCAGTCTTTCCTTCTCAGTGTCGGTGATGGCCAGTGGCAGAGGAAAATCTGCCTCGCTCCCCTCCCGATACTTTTCCCGCAAACTAAAACCCAAATTCACACCCACACATAAAGGTACCACAGGAAATATCTGACATCAGTGTGTTGCAAGGGTTTCTTCCTGTTATTCTTTTTTTTGTTTTAAAAAAAAGCAGATACCAGAACTGATCTGTGACTGTGTTGGTGTGCGTCCTGTCTCCACCCACCTGCGTTTCCTCTCCAGGACCACCATGCGGGTCATGTTCTGGATGCACTGGGCTCTGTAGTTTTCATAGTGGATTTCCCGAGTCACATCTTTCAGATCCTGCATGTGCGTCCTCACCAGCATGTTCCTCAGCAGCAGGAAGTCAGAGTGAGCAGGGTTCTCCACTGACCATGCAACAGCAACATTATTACTGGATCAGACTGGATCTTTGTTTATTGTATGGAATAACAGCCAAGTACGAAACTAACACAAAATCAGTGTACTGCAACAGATAATTATTAAGTAACCACAAACAGTAAAATGTAATAATAAACAGGAGGAAATAGAAAAAGCAAAACTGAAAGGATTAATAACTATTTGGTGTAATACCTTCTACAACACCCCAGGGATAGATACGACCCCTGAACTTGCGACCTTTACTCTCCACCTGTACATTACTCCCAATCACTGCAAAGGGGATGCTGTTCTGCAGAAAAAATAAATAAGTAAAAAAGCCAAAACAATAAACTGTCTGCCTTAAAACTGATAAGACAAAGCATTTCAACCTTGACAAGTTACTGAATTAAATGAGGAACCTTGAGTATCTGTTCCTGTATCTTAAAGTCTTCATCCTCATCTGAATCGCACTCGGGAAACTGGTAGATGCTTATTCCAAACTGCTTGATCTCCTCTCTGATCTGGAGAGTATGAACACACATTGGGATAATAAAGTATGAGATGAAGAGAAAGAGAAAATATAACTGAAAAAGCCATTAAAAATTCCAACTTTTCAGAAAAATGCACTGCTATTCATGCTGTGTTGCAAGTTTTACTACACAAGAATAGAAATGTATGGAAAGTTCAAAGTACTACAAAATCTTGACAAGTTGTTTGGTTCCAAAATACTCAACATGGGAAGGTTTTGTGCTTTTGAAGATCCACTGTAATCTGAAAATTGTAATGTGCATGTAATGAGATATATTATTGAAGTTGCATTGAGACCCTGTGTCCTCATATGGGGACATTACACTTGACTTTTCTGCACCTTATACTTCATTCTGCTCAACACAGACCTGTTGCATCCCATGAATCCCAAACCAAAGCCCAGATCTCAGGAGGTTTAAACATGTCGAGCTTTACATCATATGTTTTGTAAATGGATCATTCATTAACTGGAAACGTTTCTCAGAATGTACCTTTTCTTCTTTACACTAAATCAAAGAACGTGGATGTTTTTACTGTATTTGTTTTTAATGCAATGGTTTTACTGATCCAAGCTACTTGAGATTACATTGGGCTGTATGTGGTCCATGAGTTAAAATCAGCTTAACATGTCTGGTCTGATTAAAGATTGTATGTGACATTATAGGAAACAGGGATTTTAGAGCCATGCAAATGACTGAATGTCAGGATTTAGCCACTTTTTTGTTTGTTTTGTGGTTCTGAATAAACAAATATCAAACAGATTGGCATGAACTACAGTACACACATTCAGATGCTGAATATCTTTCAGTTCATACTGGAAAGAAACCCAGTCTTTAGCCATGTTTCTCTGCACTGGTGTAACTAAGCTGCTGTACCTTCATCTTCTTTCTGCAGACCTCTGCTGGGGTCAGGCTATCAGCTTTGGCCAACAGAGGAATTATGTTGACTTTTTCATGCAAGGCCCTCATACAGTCCACATCCAGAGGTCGAAGACTGGCAAGAGAAAATAGTCACATGCAGAAATACAGCAAAAGAAACACTGAATAATGTTTAGCTGATGCTGTTGAAACACTGTTAGCTTAATTTTATTGGTGTACCCATGGCCGAATGGAGAGATAAAGTAGAGGCAGCAGTGGACTCTGTTGTCCTGAATGTTCCTTCTGTTTAACCCGCTCTCATCTCTGAAGTATTGTTCAAACTGCTGGTCGATGTAGTCTTCAATGTGCCTCCAGCTGGTGCAAAGATATAAAACAAATCAGTAAAACCAGGTATAACCAGGTGTAACCAATGTTAGCTACAGTACTGTTTAAAAGTCTCAAACCACTCTTATTTCTTCATAGCTTTAGGAAAATAGAAAAAGGATTCAACATTTTATTGAAACATGTGCAAAACATAAATGAAAATGCAGTACATATGGCAAAAACAGAGTTTATATAGTTCTAATAAGCTTGAAAGTCAATGTTTGGTATGACTAATTTTATTCTTCAACACAGCCTGAACTCTCTTAGGCAAACTTTAAGTAGTCCAGGCTTCTTAAAAGGACATTACAAAGCTCTTCTTTGGATGCCTTTTTTTCTGTTCTCTGTCAAGATGATCCCACACTGCTTCAATAATGTTGGTCTGGGCTCTGGGGTGGCCAATCCATGGCTCATAGTACTTCATTATACAGTTTTCTATTCAGGTAGGCTTTTACCGCATTGCTAGTATGTTTGGGATCATTGTCTTGGTGAAAAATGAAGCAGTTGCCAATGCGATGTTTTTAAGATGGTATAGCATTGTTCGAATCCAGGTGGGGACACAAGCCCCTCTCACCATGGTGAGGAAGGGCATCTGGCATAAAAACTCTGCCAAATTACCAATGTGGATTAATCCGCTGTGGCGACCCCTTGGTGGAGAATACAAGTGAGAAGCAAAAAAGGTACATTGCATGGTGAATCCAAATCTGACAGTACTTTTCTGTGTTGATAATTCCATCAATTTTAAAAAGATCCCCGACACCACAGGCTAAATTACAGACCCAAACCATAACAGAGCCTCCACTGTCTTACACAGATAGCTGTAGACACTCATTGTTGTGCCTCTCTGCTGATCTCTACATACATAGTAACAATGATTTTAAACTTAAACCTCAAATTTGGATTCATCACTCCATAAGACCTGATTTTTAGTCCTGTTGTTGTGTAGTTTGGCATGCCTCAGGCTTTTGTCCTTGCTTCCTTAAGAATGGTGGCTTCTTGACAATGGTCAGGTACAAGGACTGGACTGAAAATGAATGAAAAAGCAGCCAATACCCAAAGAAAAATGTCAAAAACCTTCAGAAAGCCTGGAAAACTGTTGCTCAAGACCACTTTAAAAATTACAAGTCTGCCTCCTTGGAAGCAAAATACAAAGAAATGAGATGTGACTCAAGACTTTTGCACAGTACCTTATAAAAGAAAAGGGGTGTTTAGTACCTTTGTGAAGTTATGAGTTCAATTCAGAAGTTATCATTTTTAACTATGCAGGATTGCCATAATAGCAAAGTCTTGCCTGTGTTGAGCTGGTTTGACTTCGTAGGAGGAGTTGATAAACTCACCTTTCTGTGTTGTTGACAGCATCTCCAAATCCTGGTGTGTCTATGATGGTGAGCCTCAGTTTAATTCCTTTCTCCTCAATGCCAATAGTGTGCTTGATAATATCGACTGTTCGACTGATCCGCTCTGCAAACACATGCAGTTTGTACAAAGACGCATAAGAACACACACATAACATCAGCATTTTGCAACAAAAAAGGTGTTTTTTCCACGCAGAAACTGCAAAATCATCTCACCTTCAGCATTGGGAACTTTTCTGTCTTTGTAGAGGTCTGTGAGGAATAAACTGTTGATGAGTGTGGATTTACCAAGACCGGACTCCCCTACAGGAGTAGATCAAGTTATTATATTGTCTCTCTTCCTTGGAACGACTTATTTCAACAGTGCATTTGTATACAGTTACAAAATTTTCTTGATAACAGTCTCCAACAGACCTGTGAATTGTATCTTGGTTAGCAGATAAGACGGAGGACTCACCTGCGACCATAAGTGTAAATGTGAAACCTTTCTTCACAGTTTTTCTATGAACTTGGTTGGGCAATGTGGCAAAACCTACATACTCCTTATCCTGATCCTGCAGAAAGAAAACACAAACCCATCATACATATACAGTATGTGCATATTGTTCATGAAATTTTCTTCTTCAATAGAAATATACAGTTTTCACTACATCCCCGAACTACAGTTCTCTATAGTTGATAATAAAGTACAGACACATTGCAGAATGTAAACAGTAGTCAGATACAGGCCATCATGAACCTGAAATATCTAGACTGGTTAAATAAGGAGTCACTGTTGGTGACCCAGTCATATCCTCACAGATATACCCAGATTTCCCTTGTGAAGCATTAAAAACCTTCCTGACACCCCTTAATGTATCACTCTTCTTTCTCTATATTTTTTCTTTTCATTTTTTGTTGCTTTAAATCCCACTTTTCCTCTCTTATTTGGCTTTATTTTTTATCCTTAGTGATCATTCTTTTATTTTGTGTTGCTTTTAATTCTTGCTTTGCTGTATGTTAATTTTGGTAAAGTCCTTTGTGACTCTCACTGTGTGCGCTATATAAATAAATATGTATTGTGTGCTTGCAACATATAGTCATATGAAAAAGAAAGTTTTTGCATGACTATTCAGTCTTGTGGAAAACTAAGTCCACCCTTATTTCATCCATAGTAATTAAAAGCCTTATTAGCAGCCAGATGCTGCTAATCAAATTCATTTAATTAATTGATAATCAACAAATCTGACCACCTCTATAAAAGCAGAAGTCTTGATAGTGTGCTGGTCTGGAGGATTCAGGTTTGTGTTAACACAATGTCAAGGAAAAAAGACATCAGCAGTGACTGTAGAGAAGCAATTGCTGTTGCCCATCAATCTGATAATGGTTGTAAGGCCATTTCCAAACAATTTGAATTCCATCATCCTAGAGTGAGAAAGATTACTCATAAATCAAAAACATTCAAGACATCTGCCAAGCTTTCCAGGAGTGGATGCTCCAGCAAATTTATCCCAAGGTCAGGCCATATAATGTTTAGAGTAACTGCAAAAACCCAAGAGCTACATCCCAGACTTTACAGCCTGCAGTTAGACTGTCAAATGTTAAAGTTCATGACAGTACAATTAGAAAATGACTGAACAAGTATGGCTTGTTTGGAAGAGTTACAAGGAGAAAGACTCTTATCTCTAAAAAGAACACGGAAGTACGGCTTAGGTTTGCAAAGTTGCATCTGAACAAACAACAAGACATCTGGAACAATGTTCTATGGACAGATGAGACCAAAGTGGAGATGTTTGGCCATAATGCTGTCATCGTCCTCTGCCTGACAGCCTTGGAAACACTCACACACTCGCTTTTACTCACTCTTTCTCACTCTCTGCGGGTCAGGTTTTGGAAACTAATCATGTTACCAGTGTTCAGGTGCTAAACGACATGGGCGGAGTTGAAGCTGCACACCTGGGACTAGTTGGTGATCTACACCAGATTTAAGCCCTGCACACTCCTGGGAACTCCACCAGAGTATAGCTACAGATCTTGTAGTAAACCAGGTCAGTTGTTGAACCTGTTTGATTACTTGTTGCCTGCTGTTCTGCATCCTGCCAGTCTAACCTCCTTCATTCCTCTTCCTTTTAGGACCATACTGGCACCCAGACTCTGTGGAACCTGCCTGACCCACTCTCAGCCCTCTCTGAATCCCCTCTGCTGGAGCATCACTCTCTCACCTCCTTGCACATTCTCAGCCAGTCATTGCCATACCTCCTTGTGAATAAACCTGCTCTACCTTTCATTCCTGAGTCCAGTCTGCTCCTTGGGTCCAATCTGAGTGACCTGACAAATGCACAGGACTATGTTTGGAAAAAAACAGACAGTGTATCAGCACAAACATCTCATACCAACTGACAAGCGTGGTGGTGGAGGGAGCGATGATTTGGGCTTGTTTTGTAGCCACAGAACCTGGGTACCTGGCAATCACTGAGTCGACCTCTGTATACCAAAGTATTCTAGAGTCAAATGTGAGGCCATCTCTCTGACAGCTAAAGATTGGGTCATACAACAGAATAGTGATCCAAAACACACCACACTAGCAAATTTACAGCAGAATGGATGAAAAGAAAAGAATCAAGATGTTGCCATGACCCAGTCAAAATCCAGACCTCAACCTGACTCAAATGTTGTGATGGGACCTTAACAGAGCTGTGCATAAGTAAATAAAAAACTGTAAACCTCAATGAACTGAAGCAACAATGTAAAGAATAGTGAGCCAAAATTCCTCCACAACAAAGTGAGAGACCCATAAAATCATACAGAAAACTATTACCTCAAGTTACTGCTGCTGAAGGTGGTTCAGCAAGCTGCTGAATCATGGAGGGCATTTAGTTTTTCAAGACTGCACAGAGTCCAATGAAAACTGTCTTTTTAACATGACTGTAGTTGTCACTATAACCATTACTGTTAAGCTTGAACTCACAACCTGATCCTTC
Source organism: Etroplus canarensis (assembly GCA_015106775.1). Taxonomy (NCBI): domain Eukaryota; kingdom Metazoa; phylum Chordata; class Actinopteri; order Cichliformes; family Cichlidae; genus Etroplus; species Etroplus canarensis. The sequence goes on along the minus strand of VUQH01081027.1, from coordinate 12,562 downwards.
TTCCCAACCCATGAGCTGCGCTGCAAAGCATCATAGGACCTGACCTCACCTGCCATCTGACCTAGAAGCGTCAATGGACAGCCTGAGTGAGCAGACAGTAGAGGAAACCACACTCTGTCAGCTTTATAGCTCAGCAAAGGCGCACTTTGATGCCCAAACAGATGTGATAACCACATCGACATGACACCCTGTTTTCTGTGTGAAAGTTAATTTCAGACATCTGCATGAACCTTTTTTTGTGTTGACGGTAGATACAGGAGTTGGAAACATTGAAACGAATATCGAAAGTGGGTATAAAGGTTTAGAGATTGACTATGAAGTAAATCAACAGGGATTTAGAAAGTGCAAGTTTAGAATCATAGACAGACATTTTGTAACACACCTCTGGAGAGTCATAGGGGTCAAAGCATCCCCAGGGGCTACGTGGACGCATAGAAGGGCTGAGTGGAGAGTCGAGAGACACCTGAGAGAAAATCTGTTTCCTCAATGATGGATGCTGAAATTCTGCATCCAGTCCCACATGACCTTGTCTGGGAGGGACTGTTGGAGACCCAGAAGAGTGGCAGGGGATTGTATGAGCTAGAGAAGGTGTTCCAGGAAGGCTGAGGTGTCTCCTATTGGTCGGAGTCCCATTTCCTTCCACTTCATTGTGGCCTGGTGTCTGGTGCTGTTGGCCAGACTGAGAGACAAGAGGCAGATCCCTCATGGCGTAAGGAAAGTGTATGTCCTCCTGGTCTTCAATGGATAGACTGGACAGCTAGGACAGAAGACAGTTACATGTAGTTTTACAAGGACGATCAAAAATAAGTAGCCACTAATTAAATCTAATGAGGGAACGATCTGGCATATTTACCAAACTGTTTGGAAAAATTAAGGTACAGTAGAAATAGAAGAGAAATGATAAATTAAAACTGAGAACGAAAAAGTGCTGTAAATTTGAAACTTGCTGTTTAGTTTCCTTTTTTGACAATAATTGTTTTTAAAATTAAGTGCTGAAGATGACTATACCACAGCACAGGAGTCTTGTGACCGCCTCAGCCTAATTATGAGTGTGTGGAGATACACTTTATGGAAAAAGTATCGTGCCATCTATATATTACACCTACAGCAGCTTGAATGACATTTCATTCTAACATTGATAGAATTTTGGAGTGCATCTGTGGGAATTTTTGTCCAGTCATCCAGAAGAGCATTTGTGCAGTCAGACACTGATGGGCCTGGCTCACAATCTCTGTTCTAGTTCATCCCAAATGTGTTCTATGAGGCTGAAGTCAGGGCTCTGTGTGGGCCAATCAAGTTCTTCCACACCAACTCTTCCAGTCATTCCTTGATAGACCTTGCCTTGTGCACTGGGCACAGTCTTCATTTTATAACAATAAATGGTCGAATTCATCATGCACTGTAATGTCCTCTCCATTTTTATCATGGGCTTGGCCATGATAATGAAAACACGCCAAAACGGTAAACCTCATAATTTGGGGTGTTCATCTTTGATTTTGCTCTTGTGCTTTATCTTTACCTACGCCAAGGAGGTTATGTTTTCGTCAGCGTTGGTTTGTTTGTCTGTGTGCAAAATAACTCAAAAACTTATGAACAGATTTGGGAGTATTTTTTAATGGATTTGGCCTCATAAAAGGAAGAGGTATTTAAATTTTGGGAAGAATCAAGTGATGGGATCATGCTGAACAAAAAAATCCTGAAATCAATAACTATTGAAGTAATAGTGATATCAGAGGCAAAGGCACTATAAAGATCATGCTTTTGATGAGAAAAATAGTTTTCGTTAACTGAAATAGAAATAAAAACTAGACTTTTGGGAAAAATCAAAACTAACATGACATTGTGGGCTTAGGAAACTAACTAAAATAAAATAAAATATACCAGGATTGTCCTTAGTTTTCGTCTTTGTCAGTTGGATTAAATTTGGTCAGTCAGTCTGTCTGATGAGGCTTTGGTGCATCCGTTTATTGAAACTCAGGATATCTACATGATTTTGACTCATCTGCCTTCATAAAGCTTTGTGTTTGCATTATGATTTTTGATCCAAACATCTTAAATCTTCTCCTGATGAATACATCCATATTAAAATAATTAAGAAAACTAAAACTAAAACTAACACTGAAACTAATAAAAACTAAACTAAAACTAAACATTTTCAAACAATAAAAACTAAACTAAAATGAGCAAACCCACTCTGGAAACTAACTGAAACTAAACTCAATTCAAAACAAAAACTCAAAATGAAATAAAAATAAAAACTAATCAGAAAATACAAAACTATAATAACTCTGCTCTGAATGCATTGCATGATTAGCGTGTCTTTTCTTTCTTTGGTTGACTAAACCCTTCACTGAGTAGATCTGACCTGTGATCTCATTATACCCTTACAAATGCCCTCGTCCATCTGTCCAGGCAGAATGGAAAGACAGTCCAAAGCTGGAGGTTAGTAAACAATAGGGTCAAACTGGATATACTGATAAGACTGGAGTGCAAGTTTCTCAGGATCTTTCAGAGCATCTATATCTACTTAAAATAACTTGGTGTTGTCTCTGTTTTTCCAACACCTTTCTCCACACCTGCTTTCCCACAAAGTGTCTCCATTCCCTATCGTGAGCAGCTAGGACAACTGAGCTTCTACCTGCTGTGCACATAAACACATCATACACTTAAATTAATCTAAGGAATGCAGAAAAAAAAAAACACTGTCCACGCTGCTGCTGGATTGATCATGGTTCATCTGGCATCCCTCCACCTGTCAGTTCTCATTAAACACAAAACTTTGCAGCGGACTTAATCCAGCTTCTAATGCTCTGACAGAGAGGGGGGGGTTGGAGAATTAACTCTTAAACACACACAAGGCTGTAACAAACACTACATCTACACACTGCTCTACAAAATTGTCCTACCTCCTTTGCTGAGAAAGTTGAAGCTTTTTTGGGGAGGGCAGGCAGCAAATGCAAATAAGGGGAAAAATGTACAATTTATTAAAATGCATTCAGGTTTGCTCTAAAAGCTGCACAATAAAAACAACTGAGAGATAAATGCATGTAAATGAATGAGTACATTTACTACACCTCCTGATAGCAATCATTTGAAATAAAATACAGCACTGAAAATGTAAATAGTAGAAAACATACTAAATGACCATAAAAAGATTGCATCCCTTTGTTTATATAGACAGATGAACTGATTAAGTTACAGTAAATAAGATGGGAAATACAACATGGGTAAAAGACTACATTAACCTTAACAAATACAAATGGCCACAGGGATTTCACAGGCTGCAACTACAATGATTTTTAGATTTGCTGAAAACTTTTATTTTCTGAAAGTATCAGTAGACTAATTTAAATACATATGTGAGGCAGCCTTATTCTGTGGGCTATATATTCGCTGTATTATAGACTCACCTTTTTTATTGCTGCGGAATCTGACCGGAGAAGACATTTGTTCCATGCTGCCCGTCTTAAAGCTGTCCCTGGATCAGAGGAAGGCAGAGCATGGACGCACTGCAAGGTTACAAGCACACTGTGGGCGTGTACATCTGTGCACTATACTGCTGAGCTAGGTGTAGTTTGATCCATATGTGCTCAATGTTTCCTTATGGTTACCCAAGAGTTTAAGGCAACTCACAGACATACTACTTCCACTAATCTTCTTCTTTCGACTGCTCCCTTTAGGGGTCACCACAGCGGACCAGGTATCATGAATCACATTTGGATTTGGCAAAGATTTTATGCCAGATGCCCTTCCTGACACAACCCTCCCTATTTACCTGGGCTTGGGAACAGCACTAGGAGTACTTGCTTGTGGTGCCTGTGGCTGGGTTTCTTTTTGTACTACTACTATTAATAATTATATGTAGATATGTACGGCTGCCAGCAAAACCAGGTCACTAGTGTGTACTGATAATGTGACTGCTCATAGAAATAGCACGATGAATTCTGAAGTGTAGTCAAATGCTGCAAAACTGATCAGACGGTGCTTCATAGTACAAATGGATAATGACTAGAAGCAAAGTGCAAAATAATCCAAGAGTTTCTCAAGGAAAAGAAACAGAATATTTTTAATAGTCAAGTCTGTCACCTGATCTCCCTGAGTCCTGATCTAGAGCATGATTTTTCAGTTACTGATGAAAAAACTGTAGGCAGAGAGACGTAAAAACAAGCAGCAACTAAGGGTGAAAGCAGTAAAGGCCTGGCAGAGCATCTCAAGGGCGGAAGCAGCATATGATGATGCTGATGGATTCTAGACTGCAGTCAGTGACCACAAAAGATTTTCATCCAAATATTAAAGACAATCCTTATATTTAAAATTATGTTAGTTGGTTTTTTCTTTTTTTAAATCCAACCTAGGGTGTACAGATCCCAACAAACTAAATGTGAGCAACCACTGTGTTTGTGTGGGACTGGGAGACATTAACAACGCTGAGAGGTGGTCTGAAATTTATATATATCTAACCTAAAAATAAAAATACAGTTAACTGTGCACGTTAGCAGATTGCATTTACTATTTAAAAGCCAAATATATTGTATTTTAATGCAACTCTTGCCAACTTTTTTAAATCTAGTGCAAATAAATATAATAAAGATGCATCAGTCTTTATATATTTCTGTATTCTCATTTATTTCACTGTTCTTTCAGCTGTTGTTCGGTCTAGGAACCATCTCTAGGTTTTAGTAGGAACTAACATCCCTTTTATTGAGCCATATCTAACAATTTTTTATTATTTGTAGCCAGTTATGGCACACATATACTGTCACTGCATGCCATATTTTACCTTGTGTGAAATGGATAAATAAGTTTAGCAAAAGAGACACAAATGCCATTTCTCAGTATATATTGCTGCTTCATATTCTGTGAGGCAGTTTCCACCATATTCACCAGAACCATATTCACCAGGTGGGCAAGGGATAAAAATGCCTGTAGTGTAACATAAAGAGGGGCATCTAGTCACCATGATCAAACACCTTGAATTAAAGCTAAAAGTCTCCACTTTGATCACATTTTGACTGTTTCATTTAAAATCCACTGCTGTAGTTTATAGAGGTAAAATTATAAAAATGTGCCACAGTCCCAAAACTTACGGACCTAACTGTAGGTGGACTAGATTCTTTAAAAAGAAAAACTATTATCCCAGCAGTAGACTATATCAGTACAGATTTAAAGATTTTGCAAAACCAGTGAGTACATTTCCAGTACTTACACAATTTGACTCAAAGTGTGTTACAGGGAATAAGAGTGGAGTAAAGAGAAGGAACTGGGCTGGATCTGGGCTATTTAGTAGCTGATTTATACCGTCTATGTTTGCATGCTCAGTGGAGAAAAAACCCCCACCCAATTATGTGGGTCAGCAAATTTTCATATTAAAAGTCTATAAAGTACTCAAGCAATAATTGTTTTGGTGTATTTTAGGGTTTATCATTTTGGTTTATAAGCCAACTTATTGCTACATAGTACTGTAGATACAAGCAGCGTTAGTGCTTGATAAAGCAATGCTAACTAGCAATCAAAACAACTGAAGAACCTGTCCATGTAAGAAGTTTGTTTAGCTATATTCTTGGTAAAATTATCTTTATTAGTACTAACACGGTGACAATGGATACAAGGTTGAAAGGGTGAGCAGTTTTAAGTAACCCTTACTTGCATTTTGGTATATTTTAGCCAGTTAAGCTAAGCTAGGTTACCTATTTTTGTGCGAGAAAATAATATGTTAAACATATCCTTTCAGATGGGTAAAGATTTTATATATGGTTTAAAGGTTTTCAGAATTTTTTTCATAATTGTGGTGACACTGATGAGTTTGAGGTAATTTATATGCTTTTTAAAGACTGTTGTTTAATTTATACATGTGTTCTTCTTTTTCTTTCAGCTAGTCCCTTTAGGGGTCCTCACAACAGATCACCTGCCTCCATCTCACCCTATCCCTTACATCCTCTTCTTGTCACTCTAGCCCTCTTCACGCCTTCTTTCCTCACTCTGTTGTCTTCCTTATTTTATACTGCCTGTCAGCTCCATCTTCAACATCCTTTGTCCAATATATCCACCTGAACTGGCCTGATTCCACCTGTTGTCTTTTTGTCAATGGCACTTTTAATTTATGGGTGTGATGGACACAAACTCAGGCCAAGTTCACTACAGCAATTTGGCAGAGAAAAAGAGAGGCATCACTCAAGGCTACAGGAGGTGAGTGTTGGAATTGGTTCGTACTGTAGGTTGAACATTATAGCTTATTTCTTGAGATATACAATACAACATAATACCAAAAATCAGCCACTTTATTAGGTATATCTGGTCAGCGGCTCATTAATTCAAATATCTAATTAGTTAATCACATGGCAGCTACTCAGTGCATATAGGCATGTAGACATAGCCAAAATGACCTGCTGAAGTTCAGACAGAACATCAGAATGAGGAAGAAAGGTGATTTGAGTGACTTTGAACGTGGCATGGTTGTTGGTGCCAGATGGACTGGTCTGAGTATTATAGAAACTGCTGATCTACAGGGATTTTTCTGTAAAACCATCTCTAGGGTTTACAGAGAATGGCTTGAAAAAGAGAAACTATCCAGTGAGTGGCAGTTCTAAATGCCTTGCTAATGCCACAGGTCAGAGGAGAATGGCCTTACTGCTTCAAGCTGATGGGAAGGCAACAGTAACATAAATAACCAGTTGTTGCAACCAAGATATACAGAAGAGCTCTCTAAACGCACAACATGTGGAATGTTGAAGCAAATGGGCTATAGCAGCAGAAGACTGCACTGGATGCCACTCCTGTCAGCTAAAAACAGGAAACTAAGGCTACAACTGGCATGGGCTCATTAAAATTAGACAACAGAAGATTAGAAAAATGTTGCCTGATCCGATGAGTCTCCGTTTCTGCTGCAGCATTCGGATGGTAGGGTCAGAATTTGGCGTAAACAACATAAAAGCCTGAATCCATCCTACCTTGTATCGACAGTTCAGGGTGCAGGTTGTGTAATGGAGTGGGGGAAATTTTCTTGGTACACTTTGGGCCTCTAAGCACCAACTGAGCATCATTTAAATGCTCAGCTTACCTGAGTATTGTTGCTGGCCATGTCCATCCCTTTATGACCACAGTGTACCATCTTCTGATGGCAGTTTCCATCAGCAGGATAATGCACCATGTCACAAAGCTCAAATCATCACAAACTGGTTTCTTGAACATGACAGTGAGTTCTCTGTACTCAAATAACCTCCACAGTCACCAGATCTTAATCCAATACAGCACCTTTGGGATGCAGCGGAATGGGAGAGTCACATCATGGATGTACCATCAAAAAATCTGCAGCATCTGTGTGATATCATGTTAATATGGCCCAAAAGCACTAAGGAATGCTTCCAGCACTCTGTTGAACTTATGCCATGAACAATAAAGGCAGTTCGGAGGAAAAATGGAGTCCAAGCCTGTATAAGCAAGGTGTCCCTTATGAAGTGGCCATTAAGTGCACATAGTCTTTTAAGAACAAGGCCAAAAATGTTGGCTATGTTCTGTAATAAATAATGAAGGAATGCATTTAGAAAATAGACATTTTTATTTTTATGATTTTTATTTTTGGTAAATAAATTTTTTCAACAGAAATTTTAAGTTAGTCTAATGACTGTTATCTCTTTATTTTGTTGCATACAGTTTAGTAGCAGTTGTAGTTTTTATTTTCACAGGTCAGTGGTTGGATGTGGTTTGATATTTGCCTGCAGTAAATAGACTGCATCAGGCATTCTGATAAATAATGCAGTATAGCTTAAAGTATAAAGTGACATGTTTTTCACAGTTTCTGGATGAAATTGAAACTAGAGCCCACATGATAAATTGACCAGCCAAATTTAGCTTATGATGTTGGCCAATAAGTAAAGACAAATTGTAGTACACAAAATGCAGAAGTATATTTGAGGTCATTAATAAAGAGTTTTGCCATTACTTAGTCTGTCCACTGACACTTTTTATTAAATTTAAATAAAATGAATTTTTTTTAAATAACAAATGTGTGTTTCTCTTATCTTATGCTAAGAAATAAAGACTGGCAATGTAAACGGTTGGATTAAATGTCTCTATGGATATAAGCTACATGCAGTACCAGCTGGGCTCTAGATTCTACCATAAATACTGACTCACAGTTGAGGCCAGTGCTAGGCAGTTATCAAGATACACGCAGATCTATACTTCTTCTTCTGTTAAATATACCTTGTGTTTTTAGCATAAATACAGCTTCATGACACTTATAGTTTTAAAAGGCACAAATGTCTTCATAAAATGTCCTATTCCTTTAACACTTGGCTTTGTAGATGTGTCCTGTCTTGACCATCAATCAGAGAAATGAGCTGTCCTCTGTAGATGTGTCCCACAATGCTCTGCATATCCTTCTGGGCCCGTTTGACTGAGCTAGAAGTGAGTTATTGACCTGCCCTGGTTGTGAATGCTCACATTGGGCTCCTGGTTGTTCTACAGGGTTATTGTGTTCATAGGTTTCAGAGCCTTTCTTGCATGAGTCTGTGCTTGTAGACCTGCAGCAAAGCGGCCTTGTACCCTCTGACCCAGTCCTCACGTTAAGGTCGTCATAAGCGTGTTGCTCGTGGTTTGCATAGCTGTCAGGCTCACTATTTTGGTCTTTGTTCTGAGTAAAGTGATTTGACTCTGTGTGGTTATTTGTGTTTTCTGAATATTGGTAGTTATAGTTCTGCCAGAAAGCCTTGCATAGTTGCTCTAACTCAGAAAGCAGTGGCAGGCCGATGTCCAGGTTCATCAGCAGGTTTTCCAGCCACTCCTCCAGCTTTGAAAAGGAAGGACTGAAAGACAAAGTTACAGGGATGAGAAGTTTTAGGCTGTATTCAGGCTGATTAGTTTGATTTATTGCATTACTCTGTGCAGTATTCACTGTTTGGGCAGCACAAAAGCATTAGAAAAAAAACAAAGTTATTCATTTATCTCTGTTTTGGTAATGTGACAGAAATACGACAACACTTTGAAATTATCAGGTGAAGTTGATGACAACAGAATGAGGACCAGGCTTATCCCAAATGATAAAAAACATCCCTTCCATCTAAGGAGTTGCCTGCAAACCTCATGGTTGTTTTGTTAACTGAAATTACCTGAATAATTTAAACATATTTAGAAACAAAATGTAAACTAGACATATTTGTTCTTAGTCTAAATGACCACTAATATTATTATTGTATAGTTTTTCTATTGTGGTGGGTTTGTGCAGTCACACCGTTTATCAGCGTCCATGTCACAGCAGAGGACAGCCAGAGGCAGGAAGGCAGAGGGGCACTGTGGAGGGTGGTACTGCTGCATGAAACCTGCCACGTTTAGCCCAAAGTCATTTCTCCTGGGAAGGTAGTCAGGGTCGGCACTTACTCTCCCTATTATCTTAAGAGTCAGAGATAGAAATACTCAGCTTCTAAACTGAATTCTTAGAAATCAAGTGCTTTGTAATTTTTAGAAATATTTTAATCTGCGCAGATCTTCTTACCTCACATACCATGATACCAAAGGAAAAGATGTCCACCCGTTCATCATAGGTTTTCCCTGAGAGGAAAATGTAAAAGAATTTTACAAGCCTGTTGCTGGGCATTCAGAGGTCCTGTGTCCTATGTCTAGGACCTGAAAGTAAGATCAAGTGTCCTGCCAAATTTCCCCCGTTTCTGCCTATTTTACCACCAAGCAGCAAGAGGCAAGTTTGTATCAATATTTAAATATCTTCACTTAGAGTATTTAGCTGTATACATAGTGTCAAACCTTATATGATGAATTTTAAAGATTTAAATCCTGCATGAATCTTAATCAGTTTTGCTTGATCCTCAAAATCCTTTACTCATGATCAGAAACAATACAGCTGTGACATTTGCATTTATTTATATTACAATCATGATAAAAAGAAAGTTTTTTACAGGGCTCTATGCAGTCCTGTGAAAAACCAAGTGTGCCCAATGATTCAGTAGTGCCACAATATACTGTGTGGAGTAGAGTGATGTGTGAACCCAACTGCAGAACACAAAAGCCATGGAGTAGCAAAATCAAAGATGAGCTTTGATAGCTGATAAAGTCCTTCGCAAAAACACATAAAGTCTTAATAATCCAAGAAACACGAGGAACACAGAGCTACGGCTCAAAGAACAGGATAGTGTGCTTGAAATCACCGTCCTGTTGCAGGACCTAATCTTGGCCAAGCTTTAGCTGTCAGACAGATGGCCTCACATTTGACTCTAGAATACTTTGGTACACAGAGGAGTTCATGGTCAGCTGAATGACTGCAAGTCCCAAGGTCTTGTAGCTGCAAAACAAGCCCAAATCTTCACCCTTCCACCACTGTGATTGACAGTTGGTATGAGTTGTTTGTGCTGATATGCTGTGTGCTGTGTATTTTTTGCCAAAATGTGGTGCTGTCCATTATGGCCAAACATCTCCACTTCCAGAAGTCTTGTGGTTTGTTCGGATGCAACTTTGTAAAGTCATGCTGCAATGTTCTTTTTAGAGAGAAGAGACTTTTTCCTGCCAACTCGTCCAAACAAGCAATACTTGGTTAGTCTTTTCTAATTACACTGTCAGGAACTTTAACATTTTACACACTAACTGAGGCCCGTAGAGTCTGAGATGTAGCTCTTGTTTTTTTGTTTTTTGGAAATTTCTTTGAGCATTGCATATGCAGACCTTGGAGTGAATTTGCTGGGACGTCCACTCCAGGGAAGACTGCAACATTGTGTTAACACACACCTAAATGCTCTAGACCAAGAAATTGCCAAAACTTCTGCTTTTATAGAGGTGGTCACAATTGCTGATGATCAGTTAATTAAGTATATGCTGATATAAAAGTTAAATAGGGTTTACAATATATATATATATATTTTTTACCTGTGTCCTCTAGGAAAAAAAAAAAACTTAAAGTTTAGGTACTGCATTCAGAAACTGCCCACCCCTTGATTTAAGCACTAGCATCTTAGCTTGTGCACTTACCATGGATCATCTCAGGGGCCATCCAGTAGGGATTTCCTACCACAGTATATCGCTTCCTGCGGTCAGGCCTGCGGAGCTCTGACAGTGTCCCCTTTGGAGGTCGTTCAAGAGAAGGTGTTCTGCTCTGATTTCTTTCATCCATCACCAGCCTGGCTAGTCCAAAATCTGCCACCACCACAGACTGATTCTACACAAAGAAAGAAAGATAAAGAAATTATAAAAATGACCAGTGCAAGCTTTTTCATTACACCGGATTAATTAAAATATGTTTTATTTTTACACAATCACTTGTCTTGTTTTTGAAAATGTACACATTTTGGATCCTTGGAAGGATCTGTTTTCAAAAATTAATAAACTAAAATTATATCAAGGCTAAATTTTTAAGAAGTAAAAATTACATACCGAATTTCAGAAAAGTTGGGACGTTCTTTAAATTTGAACAAAATGAAAACTGAAAGACTTTCAAACCACGTGACCCAATATTTTATTCACAACAGAAAATAAATAACATAACAAATGTTTAAACTGAGAAATATTACAATTTTATGCTCAAAATGATCTCGTTTCAAATTTGATGCTACAGGTCTTAAAATAGTTGGGACAAGGGCATGTTTACCATGATGTAGCATCTCCGCTTCTTTTCAAAACAAAAGACGTCTGGGCATCGAGGTTATGAGTTTCTGGACTTTTGGTGTTGGAATTTGGTCCCATTCTTGCCTCATATAGGTTTCCAGCTGCTAAAGAGTTCGGGTTCGTCTTTGACGTATTTTTCGTTTAATGATGCGCCAAATGTTCTCTAAAGGTGAAAGATCTGGACTACAGGCAGGCCAATTCAGCACCTGGACTCTTCTCTGATGAAGCCATGCTGTTGTAATAGCTGCAGTATGTGATTTTGCATTGCCCTGCTGAAATACACAAGGCATTCCCTGAAATAGACATAGTCTGGAGGATAGCATATGTTGCTCTAAAACCTTTATATACCTTTCAGCATTCATAGTTCCTAGATGTATCCCTGCTGTCCTGCTACGATTAGCATTTTCCGTGGCATTCCCGACTGATTTCTAGGACACTCCCACATATGTCTGCAGACAATATGCAGAGATTCGTAGTATTGTCTCAGGAATCAATGATTCGCACACTTTTTCTGCGTCTGAAGTGGAAAGTATGCCAAAATGACATATTTGACACCGCAACCCTTCCTAATCTTGTTGGCACTCTAGTGGACACCAGTCCTTACGCACAGAGACATCTCCAGTTTCTCTGAATCTTTTGATGATGTTATGCACTGTAGATGATGAGAGCTGCAAAGCCTTTGCAATTTGATTGTTTTTGAAGTATTTCATAATCCTTTTAAACACTCTTTCACAGATTGAAAAGCCTCTGCCCATCTTTACTTCTGAGAGACTTTGCCTCTCTAAGACATTCCTTTTATAGCTAATCATGTTACAGACCTGATATCACTTAACCAAATTACTTGTTAGATGTCCTCCCAGCTGAATCTTTATGAACTTTCTTGCTTTTTCAGCCATTTGTTGCCCCCATGCCAACTTTTTTTGGGACCTGTAGCAGGCATCAAATTTGAAATGAGCTC
>VUQH01081026.1:0-63147 GCA_015106775.1 Etroplus canarensis | reverse complement strand
TCCTTGATTGCTACCTCTAAGCATATTGTGCAATGTTGGTCTTGTGTGCAGCTCGGTAACATTCAGTATTTATTATTTACTGTTACTGATGCTTATCTAGGTTGTTGCTATGGATTGTATGTTTGTAGATCATATGTCTGTTCTTTATTTTTCAGTTGCAGTATGCTTATTACAGATGCAGTGATTGGTATCTTAATGTGCACTCTTCTTCTTTTCTCTTCTGTTTCTCTCTTTTCTTCTTCTTTCTTTTCTTTTCCCTACCTGTCTGTTCTGGCAATAAATAAATAAATAAATAAATAAATGTATCAACAAGAGGAGGCCATAGAGTTTATGGAGTTCCCTTTGGCAAATTAAATGTGTTTGGCACAACAAAGCATTCAGACCATGATTCTGCTTGCTAATACTGCCAGACAGGACAGGTAAAAAAAAAAAAGCTGATGGTTTGCACTTTGATCACATTTTGACTGCTTGATTTAAAATCAACAGTGGTGGTACACAAAGACAAAATTATACAAAATGTATCAAATGTATCATCATGTATCAAAATGTATGTCATTTCGGCAGCCTGACCAGATGAGGAAACATTTTATGTTTACTCAGTAAAGTAGTAGCAACACTTGGAAAAACAGTGACTCACAACTTACTTGGCTGCGAGACTTCTTGGGAAACAAATTTCCTAATACTGGAGTTCCTTTTGGCTTTCCTGGCTCCTCTGTGTGTTCCCACCTGCCTGTCTGTGCATGGACCCACAAGAAAGGCCAACAGTTGCTGACTCAGATCACAACACTGCGTGGGTGTCTAATGTTTATCACCAAAACACCTAGTGGTTTATGAACTCTTAGTTTGAAGTCCAAGAAACCCATATGTAAAGAAAAAAAATTCATAGCCTGAATACGTAATAGTTTTTTTGTTAATTCATCTGCTTGTTTCATTTTTGTATTAAGAGGCTGCCCCCTGACCTCCCTGTAAGCTGCACCTGTAAGTAGTATATATGGTATGCATGTTTTTATTGGTGTCTTTCTTCCTGCTCAACCAATCAGCGAGAGGGGGCGGGCCTGCTCCTCCTGAGCCACAGTTTGAACAGCTGCCAGAGGTGTAGGCTCGTTTCTTCAGCATCTCCTGCCAAAAGGCTTTCACTTTTAACATGCCTCAGCTGTCTGCGGAGGAACCCATGGACTGCACCCCCCTCCTGCTTGTTAAAAGCTCTGAAATCCACTCCCAGGTAAGAAGAAACAGCTGTTATCATTCGCCTGTCGAAATGAACTCATGAGCATCGATCATTTGAATGGATCAGGGGGCATTCTGACGTTTGAATTCATGTGAATTTGCGTCTAAGCAGCAGAGGTGTTTATACCCGTCTCTGATGTTTCCATCCGTGGCCGAGGTGAAAACCAGGGCAGAGAGGTTGTGATTTATTGTAATGAGCAGGCCAGTGAGCCGGAACGATGTGAGTTGTGAAACAGGATTAAAACTGGACAGAATTATACATCACAGTACAGCCAAACAAGGAGGTGGACATTTCACACTCACACACACACACACACACACACACACACACATGCGCAGGGCATCATCCACCCACAAACACGAAGAGCAATCAGCCCTGAGAGATAAATACCACAGTCGCTTCCTTCCAAGTTTCACTGTCTTTGAATGAGGTTTCTGGTTGGACAAGTGCAGCTCTGAGCATGGGCAGGATTACTGAGGAGCCGGATTGCAGTTAAGTGACATGTTTTTTTTGTTTATGTGTACGTGACTGGATTTAGTGTCAGGCTGGTTAAGATTTTCGGGGGTTTTTTGTAGACGCTGTAGATCACACATTTTCTGCATGTGTAACTCAATGTGTGAATTTTGTTCCTGTCTAAAGAACTATTGAATATTTACACTAATGGCAAAATACTATATCTCATAGCAATGTTTAATATCTTTATTGGTTTATTTTCTAAATGTGCCCGTCTGAAGTGTTTGGATTGTAAAATCTACACATATATAAATATCTGACTGCAACAGTGCCAGAGTTGTCTTTTTAACAAAGGAAATACTGACGTGTTTCGTGCATGTCAGTTTTAGGCTTTTTGCTTATCACATTAACTTAAGAAATCAAGAGAAATTCCCCTCATAATTTATGGATTGATGTTTTTTATAGGTCTCTATCTGTTCTTTGCTATCTTGGGAAGAGCATTTTATATTATGAAGTGAATTCACTGAATTAAGATCTTTAACATCACAGTGCAGTGCTGACGTATGCTTAAACAGTCTATTTCTTTCCCAGTAAAGACAAGATACTTTAACGCTTATATTCAGCTACAACTGACCCATTTTTGGGCCAATCTGTCTAATGCATTTCAAATAGCTGGACAGCAGAGGTATTATAGTATAAGGTGCTAATCTGGAATAAACTTCAGATGAATGTAGCTGACTGTTTTCACACTCTCCTCCCTGACACAGATGAGGCAGCAGGTGTGGGAGAAATGTGACGAGGTGTGTGTGGGCCTGTAGCGTGACCGGCACAGAGCGAGAATATGAGAACCATCCATCCTGTGTGCGGAGGCAGCGATGCAGGGGAACCCTGCAGCCTCCGCAGCAGGGTTGCCAAGATGAAGAGGCTGCTTTTGCTCAGGCAGAAGCAGTGCATGGGCGTCCACATGGACACGGAGCCTGGAGTGTGGCTGAGGAGCTTCCAGTCTTTGGATACTGATGGACAGTATGAGGTGAGCCTGCAGAAAAGTACCCTGTGTTTCCAGCATTGTTCAGAAGCAGCTGGTCTGTTATGCTTCAGTTTCTGGAATAGATGGATGCTGTTCTTGGTGTCAGTTGTGTTTTACATCTTTGTGAAAATATTCTAAGTTCCTGGAACTGTGGCTATTTAAAACAATGGAGTCAAAACATCAGTATCACAACTGTAAATATACAGTTTATTGTCCACACAGGTCATGTATGATCATCATGTAAAAATCCAAATGATGCGACTGACTGGAGTAACATAATCTAAAAGGAATTAGGATATTATGTCTTTGTTTAATTTCAAAGTCTGTATGAGAATGGCAGATTCAAATGTGTGAGCTTGTTTGTTTGGCCATTAAAGTTTAGTAAAAAAGATAAACTATCATTCTCTGTGGTAATACTCATCAGGTTAGGCTGTATTATTCTTTATTTTCCAGTGGGTCACCCAATATACATCATAAATGAATGAAACACAAATATACATATATAATATACATTCTAATGCCATTCTAATAAATTTGCACTGAGCTGTAAAAGCGCTTACAGTCCATTATTATTGTGTGTACAGGAGCAAGTGCCCAACAATGATCTTTAACTGTTGAGTTATTTTCCAAATTACCATTTGGCCATTTAACAAATCATGTTTAAGAAAAAACACCCATCATTAGTTATAATAAGCCTAGGTTCTTCATTTTCCTTATTTTGTCTGACCAGTAGTCTAAAACCCAGAGATATTCAGTTTCTAGAGAAGGAAATATTTATTTTTCAAAACTTGAACCATCAATTTAAAATTTAAATGAATTATGATCATTTTCATTTCAGGTTTATTTTCCTTGACTAGCTGAATAGAGAAACGGTAAAGGAAAATGCCCGTGACAAGCCACCACAGCCCATGTTGATGCTGTCAACAGCCAGTCCCAAATAATACAATTCTTACTATCATAGAATACTGTGAAAGATGTGCATACTAGTAGTTTGCATCTGAGAATGTGTGATTTCTGCCCCCAGATGATATACTTTTAATTCAATACTTATGAAAGGATTCTTAATTCACCATAAAAATGTTGATTATTAATTTAGTCCTGTTGAGGTAAATTTACAGCTGGAGTTAGCAACAAATCAGGCCTAATAATCAGTGAAATATTAGGGCAGATTTGTTTTCTAGTATGTCATAAATGTACTGTAGCTCATGTATTAGGTCACTGTTTACGTGTACGTGTGTGTGTGTGTGTGTGTGTGTGGGTGTGGGGAATTTCTTTTGTCTTTCCACTTGTGACATCACCAACAGCAATAACCTTTCAGTGACACCCAGGGAAAACTAAAGTGCAGCAGACTGTCCAGGAAGTACTTCACATTTCAGATAAAAAAATCTTTTTGATCATGTGAATTTTTTTTTTTAATTGAAATATTTTGGCTTCATCTTGTAGGCATGCTTCTACTTGTTGCCCGCCTGCCATCACATCACCCCTTCATGTGTCTAATTAGAACTAATTGAGGTCTCTCCTACCTCTGTTTCTAAACTTTTTTGTTCAGCCTCTGTCGAAATACAGGATGGCTTTGTCAAACATGGAGAGTGAGTGAGAGAGAAACTCATTAGACAAACAAAAAGCTCATTCTTCCTTCTGGGCTTAATGAGCAGTGACTGAAGATGCCCCATCTGCTCGGCTTGTCAGTGTTTTGCTTACTTGTCAGCTTGTTTCCAAATGTTACCTCTTACAATGTCTAAAAATGTAAGAAGTAGCATTTTCTCAAGTACAGAAGGATTTTGATACCTTAAGATATGATCTCTTTTCCTACTTAGTGCTTTTTATGAAGTCACTAACATATTTTTAGAACCACAATTTGCATGTTTTCTGTGGTGTGTCACCACACCTTTAACACCACATGCAGGAAGGGAAGCTGGAGGCTGTCTAGAAAAAACTGTCCAGACCAGATTCTTTTATGCACGGACTGCATTGTTTCTAGTCAGTTCATGTTGGCCTAAAATCAACCTTTTCCTGTAACTGTATCACTAGTTTTTTGCAGAACTAAATATATTTCCTGATGGGATATAGTTCAAGTTGAAAAAGTCTTTAAAAGGATCTCTTATGCCCATAGCTTTATATAGTAGCTTTATAGCTATATTTTTTGAATTTACTACAGCAGCTTTGTAGGATTTACATTTTAAAATAATTCTTATTGTATATGAGGCCTTGGTTCATCCTCTGTCTGAAAAAAGCACTTCTAGTTCCTTTATCGTTAAGGCACCCTACCTTTGAGTGGTTCTCAAACTTCTTCTGGCATGTCCCACTTTAGAAGACAAAAGACACCAGCTTCCTAGACGGTGCAAATTTTATCACTTAATAATCACCAATAACAATGAAAAGGGATCCGAGTTAAATTTTAGTGGAACAAGTCTCAGCCAACTGTTGGTTGTTTGTTTTTATTACAATACACTTATTCACTCAGCCCTACCTACAGGGACTTTATACTCCCCAATGTGAGAACCAGAGAGGTGAAGAAGCAAGTGGGAGAGGGTGAAGATGTGCCAAAGGTGATTTATGACAAAAGGATAACAGCAAGGCTGAAAGGAAAAGTGAGACCAGCTATGATATACGCTTTGGCGATGCGGCACTGACAAAAAGACAGGAGGCAGAGCTGGAGGTGACAGAATTGAAGATGCTGATATTTTCACAGGGAGTGACCAAGATGGTCAGGATTATAAATGAGGGACAGCTCATTCAGACTATTGAGCACTGTGGAGATAAAGTCAGAGAGGCACAACTGAGATGTTCTGGACATCTACAGAGGAAGAATAGTGGATATATTAGGCAAAGGATGCTGAAGATGGAGTTGCCAGGAGAAAGAGCACAGAGACCGTTCATGGATTTTTGTGAAGGACGATGTGGGTGTAACGGTAAATGATGCAGAAAGAAGCAAAAGAAGTTGTTTCTTTCTTGTAATTGGCTGCCCTTTGTAAACAGAGGATTTGCACAGCGGGTGGGTCGAGCTTCACCACAGACAGAGCTGAGTGCCTAAGAGGATATTAAGGATGTCTCCTTTCACTGGTGTCATAAAGTATAGGAAAAAAGTCTGAAAACTGATCACCGACACCGACCTCATTATTTGAAACCTTGGCCATTTTAATATGAGCATCCACCACTGGAACAGGATATTTATATATGAAACGAAATTTGGAAAATCACAATAGTTTGGGAAATTCAGGACTCATTAAAAGGCAATCTTTTTACTTTAAAGAGTGTTGCCACTAGATGTCACAGTAGTGTCTTCGCTGTTTGTCTCCACAGGGTAAAATCTTTAGAAACATAAATATGATCTATGTATGAGTAATGCTGGAAAACATCCATACTTAGATATAGACATGATTCACTGCCACACATACCGTATCACTCATATTGCATTATATGCTTGATATAATCAAGCACTGCATAAGGCACTGCAGATAGCCATGCTTTTTTTCTGGGACAGTTACTGGAGAAACTGCTGTTGTGTTTTTAATGTGTGCTTTGAGAAATGTGAGGCTGCCTTTATGTCCAGAAAATACACCAGACACATGACAAAATGTGTTTATTCTGACAACAAAAGTCACAGAGGTCATCTCCTCATCTCACGGCTGTGCTGGGGTCCTTTTACACTAAAATGCTAACATCATATCAGTGAGAATATGAAAAGCCTTAGTATGAATTCATTACAGAGCTTTACTAACTTTCATCCAAAAATTAGTCTTTATACATGATTATTTGTGCTACTTGACCTTGTTAGTATGGAAATTATATTACCATCATTCTTATATATTTTTTTAAAGATTTCTGCATTATGATGCCATATAATAATTCAAAGCAACATTTGAGCAGTTAACCTTAAGACTGTGCGTACTCTACTTTATTCGTCATGAAAAGTTGTACTTTTACAGCATTATTTTTGTCTGTTTGCTTTGGAGATTTGGAAAAGCAATGAACTCTAAACGGGTTAGTATGAAGGTGTCAGACATACAGCATGTGAGCCAGAACTGGCCCGCCAAAGGAAAATGTGGAAATGTCAAAGGAGGAGGGCATACATTTTGGATTTTTAACTGTATTTTCATCACTTTGAAGTTTTTTTTACTGGCATAAGACATAACCCATGGTCTGTTATATGCCAAAGTAAGAGAGTAAGAAAAAATATTAGTTGTTTTACAAAAAGAATGTCTTTTTTTTACACAGTGAAAAAAACTTTTTTTCAATTCACTGGTAATTTATTTTTTAAATTACAGAATAAAATCCTGTATTTCTTACAGCATACGGCCAATAAGAAGTGCAAGTGGGTTTTGTTGATTAATATAGCATTTCTTCATAAATAAAAATTCCACTTCTTCTTAAGACATCTCAAGGATTTAATGTTTGTTCCTCTTCACATTTGCCAAATTGTTCCTCTTTACAGGGAAAGTAAAAGAAACAATTTGGAGGGAGGTTTTTTTTTTAGGTTATTAGGTAATAATTTTGTTGGTCTCACTTAAGATGAACTTAGATGTGACCCGTGGTGTTTGACAAATAAGTACACTACAACTTAAAAACCCTCTGGGTCCTCGGGGCTGTAAAACATTGTGTACATGCACCGCCTTTATCTGAGTGGCTAGATGGGCGACCTGGCCAGAGTGTGCCTTGCCTCTTGCCTTATGGCAGGTGGGATAGGCTCTAGCCCCCCCAGGCACCCTGTATTGGATGGATGGATGGATGGATGGATGGAGTCTCTGATTTCTGTATTGTTAACAGCAGTAATAATATCCTATTGCCCCCCTCCGGGGATTAATGACGTATTCTGATATTTAAGATATGCACAGTAGTATCTCGTGCCATTGACTGCCATAACCCTATTGGCCAGCTCTGTTAACCCTGCCCACACCTGTTCATTAGACCCGCCCACTGAGTTACCTCCCGTCCCCTCTGCACAGCCTGACAGCATTCAGATCCTGCCACTGTTTGGGCGGTATCTGCAGCAACATCTGGGCGTGTATTTAAAGAAGCCAGTTAGTTAAGACTTTTATCAGAGATGAAAGTGTCAGGTTTATTTCAGACTGAAACCACGTGTCGGAGATCGAAATTAAATCCTTAATTATCTAATTATCTGCGGCAGTACAAGTTTACAGACAGAAGGATTTATTCACCCCAAGAGCAAGATAAACATGGGCAAATGGCAGTTATCTTTGGTAAGGTTAAATGATCTCATTCTAATTCTGCATTCTACTCCTGAAACAACTGATGGAACTGGCTGTTTTTGTTTTTGTTTTTGTTTTTAAATTGTTTTTCACTTCTAGTCAGCCTCATGTGAATCTGTGTCTCTTGTCAGGACAAACTTGCTCATAATGGTTCCATTCACAGTACAGGCTGTGCACTGAATCTGCCAGTGTGGCGGTGTGTTTTGCACGCTGGTTTCTGTCATGTGATGTCAGGTGTTTTCAGGCTTGTCCTGATCTTATTCTCACACATGTACCAACCAGGTCTGTGACTTACAGGAGATGAGATGACACCCGGGTTTAATGGAAACTTATAGATTCTTTCTAAACTGCAGTTGTCAGTGTGGCACAGTCAGTCACTGTCCATGCTTTCTGTGGAGGGCATTCTTTGTTATATTTGATTTGTGAGTCATTTTGTCCATTTCTTATCTCCTTTTTTAACTATTTCATGCCTGGCTGCAGTGCTGTTGTTGTCTGATGTGTGGGGCTGTGTGTGTGAATACTGTCTTTGAGGTTGTGCTTAGGAAATATAGGATTTTTTAAAGATATGCAGCGGGATCAGTTGTTGCGCTTTTCCATTTAAATATATTTGTGTGTACTGGAGTTGATCTGCAGCTTTAGTCACACTGCTTCATCTCAGCCATTTGTATATTTCATAAATTGAGCTGACAAATGCTTTACAGATGCAATTTTTACTTTGTTTTGTTAATTGTTAAGACAGATCATTTTGCAGATTTTCCAGTGTGTCTAAGATCTTCTGTTAAAATTAACTTTTAAAAACTTTCAGTGTCACAACTTGAGAATCTTGGAAATAATTTTATTCAGGACACTACAGCAAAAATGTACTGATGGCGACGTGTTTCTGCGACGTTCTGGCTCATGTTATGCAGTATGAGAGAAAAATACTCGTGTAATTCTTTGTCAAATTGTGGTAAGCTGTGGAATAAAGCATTCCTGTGTTTGTGGACATAAACCAATTCGTCAGTCAGTGTTTCTTTGTCCAGTTATCAGTCACTAGGTGTGTCCTTCAGAAGTTGGGTCCCAAGCGGGATCACACTTTGAAATGAAACAATGCAATTCAGAGGCTTTGTATTGCAGATATAAGCAGCTACAGTTTCAGTTTTGAAGAGCTAGTTTTGAAACTATAGTAGGTGTATTGTGTTGTCATCTCTGCAATTCAAGTGTTTATATTAATTTAAATTATACTTTCTTTTTCGCTCTTATAATTGAATTAAATTTTGAGTTTCTGCAGTAACTTGAAGAAAGGACCAGAACAAAGCTGAAATTTCATCTCATGTGTTAAGGTCAATATTTGCCAGATCGTGACCTTGAATTTTCCACTCTAGGACCCCGTGCAGGAGTGGGGCGAGGAGCAGGAGGAAGGGGCTGTGTTTGGCGTCACACTGCGCAGGGAGCCCGTGGTGCCAGCCTCGAACATGACGGAGCTCCCGATGACCTTTGGTTTCGTGCAGTACCATACGGTGAAGGTGCGCAGGCTGAAGGCTGCCACCCTGGAACGTCTGGTCACCCACCTGCTGGACCCTGAGCACCGAGAGCCAGACTTCATCCACGTGTTCCTCTCAACTCACAGGGCCTTCACCTCCACCAGCACCCTCATCGAGCTGCTGTTTCAGAGGTGAGATTCTGTAGACATGTGTTAACAAAAAGTATAAGGGTGCAGTCAGCTGGTCTGCAAGCCTGCATATGAGATCATTATTGCTGCTAGATTTAGAAGTTTAGCACAGAGGATGTATGCAGTTGGACAAAGGCAGTTTGAGATTTTGTGAAATAGACTCACTGCTTTATTGCCAAGAATTGGATTTGTGGTGCTTATACAGACATGTGAAAAAGTAAGTGCACCCAGTGACTCAACAGCTTGTATAACTATCTTTAGCTGCAATAACTTCAAGTGATCATTTTCTGTATGACTTTATCAGTCTCTGACATTGTTGTCAAAAAATTTTGTCCCACTCTTCTTTACAGCATTGCTTTGGTTCTTTAAAAGTAGTGGGCTTTTGTTTTTGCACAGCTCTCTCTTGCACAGTGTATCAAATGGATTGAGGTCTAATTTGACTGGGCCATCGCACCACCTTGATTCTTTTATTTTTCAGCAATTCTGTTGTAGATTTCCTGCTGTGCTTGGGATCATTGTTCTGTTTGTTACATGACCCAATTTCAGCAAAGCTTTAGCCATCAGACAGATGGCCTCACATTTGAGTCTAGAATACTTTGGTATTCAGAGGAGCTCACTGTCAACTCAATGACTACCAGGTGCCCAGGTCCTGTGGTTGTAAAACAAGCTCAGCTCATCAGCCCTTCACCACCATGCTTGATATTTAGTGTGAGGTATTTGCACTGATATGCTGTGTCTGGCTTTTGCGTGATGTGACGCTGTGCATTATGGCCAGACATCTCCGCTTTGGTCTCATCTGTCCAATGAAAATTGTTCCAGAAGTCTTGTGGTTTGTTCAAATGGAACTTTGCCAACCTAAGCAGTGCTGCCATGTTCTTTTTAGAGAAAAATGGTTTTTCTCCTGGCAACCCTTCCAGACAAGCCATGCTTGTTTAGGCTTTTTCTATTTACTGTCATAAACTTGAACATTTAACATGCTGACTGAGGTCTGTAGAGACTGAGATGGAACTCTTAGGTTTTTTGCAGTCAACCTGAGCATAGCATGGTCTGACCCTGAGGTGAAATTGCTGGGATATCCACTCCTGGAAAGACTGTACCATTATGTTAACACGCACCTGAATGGTCCAGACCAGCAAACTGCCGAAACTTCTCCTTTTATACAGGTGCTCACACTGGCTGATAATCAGTTATTCAAGTCGATTTGATTAGCAGCATCTGGCTGCTACTTATCCTGTTAATTCCTATGGAAGCAGTAAGGGTGTACTTAGTTTCTTACATGACTGTATATGTTTATTTTTAAGGTAACAAAATTCACCAACCAGGAGGCTGCTGTTTTTACTTGATTTTTCCTATTTATTCTCTAACAGAACCCGTCTTGCAGTTTCTGATTTTGGGGTATCAATCTTGTTACCTCACTTTTGAGTAGAAATTTAAAAAAAATTGATTTTACAGCTACAGTGTTTTGTTGAAAATCTAGTCAAGCAGCTATTCAGCATGGCCAATATAAAATTTAAAAAAATGATTTTTGATATTAAACATGTATATTATATTAAATGATATTAATTTAACTCACTGCACTAATTTCCCCATTTGAAAAGTGTTATGCTCTTTGTCCTAATGATAGCTCCTTATCAGAAGCTACACAGAGATAAGAGATCTTTAATATTTGCCTCCTAACTTGCTGACACTGATTTGTTATTCCACTGCGTGCTACTTTTAAAAAGGTCGTCACTGCTTACAAATGAAAGTGGAACACATGCGTAATAACCAGATTTTACAGCATGCCCAGTGCACAAATCAATTTCCAAGGGACACAGAATTTTAACGCCCTTTTTACGTTGCCTCAGCTACTCACAAAGCAAACCTCTGTTGACGCAGGGCAGGTTTCTATGACAGGTATTATTGTCATGAACCAAACAAAGCAGTCCCTCGCTTTGTTCTATTGTGAAGAGTGCATGGCTACACCCTCCACACCCAGCAGGACTATTTATAATTACCTGATTTGTTTTGCCTCAGGAAGTACCTTCAGGAATCTTTTGGGAAGAACATGTTTCAGGGTTGGAAGTAATATACCTACAGTCCCCTCCAAAAGTTTTGGAACAACAAGGCCAGTGAATTCGTTTTTGCTGCACAGTGTATACATTTGTGTATGAGCTCAAAAGGTGAATATAAGAAGAGAGATCAGAGTCTCAGCTTTTATTCCCTTTTCTTTACATCTAAACGTGTTAAACAGTATATAACGTAACACACACTGTATTACTGTGTGTGTATATATAGGGGACTGGTAGAAGAAGAATAGAAATGAGTAAAGAATGAACAAGAGAGGTTTTCTTAAATGGTTAATTTGCTAAAACAAGCTTGAAGTCCATAAAAAATTATTGATTTCTGTCTTTTCTTTTCAACTCACCTCTGTTAAAGACTTATATAATTTCCCCTCCTAGGATTAATAAAGTATTCTGATTCTGACTTCATGGAACTGTGGCCATTAGTATTGCCTTTGTATATTATTTTTCAAACAGTCGCCCTCGTGCCTGCAGGGCTGGTGGCAACAGGTTTACTGGGAACTTTCTGGGAAGAGGTCACCCTTAGAACAAGCGGTGAAATGTGTTTTCCCTGCTTCGCCTTACAGGATTTTGTACAGGATGTGGCCTTTTGTTGCTGTCATAAAATTATAAACCCACTACTTTAACTGCATCAGTGCTGCATAAATCAGGTTGAATTTATTTACTTAATTTACAGTCCCTGACATGCTTCTTCAGTGTGACCACTTCTGTTCTTAAAATTCTGTTTTGCAATAAAGACGAGGATCCTGTTAAAAACCTTCTACAAATTCGACAACATGGCACCGTGCTACAGATTTACTGCATGTGTATCTTATGATATTATTAAGCACTGAGGGGAACATTTAGCTGTTTGCACTCACTACTCTGCAACAAGGACACAGTGTCTCTGCAGGGATTCAGAGTGTTGCAGGACATTTCCACAGGATGAGTAGTTGTTAAGGCTCAGCCCTATGCCCCTCATTGTTTACAGGATTTTTTCTGTCATCGCTAGCTCATACAACATAATTGTGTTTCCCTTTTACACCACAGAGAGGATGCAGTCACAAACCTGGATAACTCTGTGTGCACTCGCAGGTGAGTGCAGCAAACATTACATATTTTCAAAATTTGTCTGTTGCAACTTTTCCTCAGGCATCATTAAATCTCTTTTGGACTAATCTCATGAGGTAAAATGAACACAGTAATGAACACTCATTCATCTCCCCCAAATCTCCTTTAGTACATTACTCCCAGTGATCCGGCTTTGGCTGGAGGAATACAGTGAAGACTTCAATGAGCCCCCTCAGTACCGGACCCTCCGGACATTGCGTGCCCACTTGCACCGTCGTCTCTGCTTCAGACATTTGGCTCTTACTGCAGAGGGCCTGCTTAAGAGGCTCCGGGAACAAGGTAAGGCACAAAGAACATGCATGATGGCAGGGCAGTAGAGATCCGAAACATTTCTGAATCAGTTTTTATTCTGGTGCAGTAATTTGGTTATGTTTCTATTTTGGCCTTATTTCAGTATCCGCAAGTCCAGATTAATTCTAATCAACTCAAATAATCTAGTTTAGTGCCAAAGATTATTGGTTTATTCTCCAAAGATGAACGTGCAGCAATCCTACATATAAATGAGTAGAACTGAATTATGAGATGCTCTTTCAAAATTACGATGACCTTATTAATCTGTCAATTTGACTGCAACTGAGATACCTTTATTGTTTTACTGTTTCAGGTTCACGAGTGTTTTCTGTCACGTGTCCGTTGTCAGCACGTTTTGATGTTATTTATGATTTATTTTATTTGACAGATTGCAGCCAACCTGCGTCAGAACACAACTGTGAATCACTGCAGCAGGTGGATGGCGGAGAGCTATCCACTAAGGATGAAGACAAATACAGCTTTATGGAATTTCCTGTGAGGGAAGTGGCAGAGCAGCTGACCAGATTAGATGCTGTAAGTTTCATTTGTAAAAATCTTGAAGTTCTGGGTTTCTCTGTTTTCTCAGGAGCACCTTACTAATTTTGCATCTGCTTTATCACAATCTGTCCCCAAGGAACTGTTCGTCAAAGTGGTGCCCTTCCACTGCTTGGGCTGCATCTGGTCCCAACGAGACAAAAAAGAAAACCGAAACCTGGCGCCAACAGTTCGTGCCACCATCTCCCAGTTCAACGCGATCACCAATTGTGTCATCACCTCGCTCCTCTGCCCATCCTTGTGCAGACCTTCCTTTTCCTCTCCCATTCTGTCACCTAGCCCGTCCTCTACCTTCCTGTACCCATCTACTGCCCCCAGCTCACCTCGCTGCTTGCGCACCAGCCCTGATCAAAGGGCACGCATCATCGAGAGGTGGATTGCCATTGCACAGGTTGGGGACAAAAAAAACATCTAGAGATTAATTAACTGATTCCTTAAAAATTAAATCTATGGAATGAGGAAGACATGAAAGGGCATAACAAATAACTTTTGCATCTGTGCAGGAGTGCAGACAGCTGAAGAACTTCTCTTCTTTAAAGGCCATCCTATCAGCCCTGCAGTCCAATTCTGTTTATCGCCTAAAGAAGACATGGGCTGCTGTCAACAGGTCAGCATATATTTCAAGTACAATGCAAATAGAAGAATATATTACTGTAGAAAAAACTGCCATAATATAACAAACACTTTTTTGTTTCTAGGGAAAGCATGGTGACCTTTGACCACCTCTGTGAGACTTTCCCTGATGAAAACTGTGTGCTCACCAACAGGGAGATCCTAGTTGAGGTAACTACATGTGTTTTCTTCAAGTATACATGTGGGAGAATTTGACTTTATGAGGGGGAAGAGTTGTTATTATTCCCAAGTGTACCAGCTCCTGTGCGCACAGTTGAAATGGGTAAAACTGTCTTCAGCTGATCCATATCTTGAGCTCAGTCCTCAGAAAATACAATAATGAATGCACTGCAGTAAGAAATTAGCCAGTTACTTCCTGGATTGTACCACAAGAATCTTGTTTGACTTCTCATAAATCCTGTTTTACTTTTATACATGTCTCTTGGGACTCTGAATAAAGTCATTCCCTAACTATATGAATTTTCAAAACATATTCACTGACTTTATTTAGCAGGAACAATGCACAATAATTCCTGGGTCTGTAATTCCTGAGAGGGACTACATAACGATGACAATAAATGTCATCTTTTGTAAATTAAAATCTGCCAAAGCACGTGCTATAAACCCTATAAAAACGTGTTTATGCCTAGAGAGCACAGCATCAGCAATCCCAAAAGCATGGAAGACAAATATTTCAATACACACATATATAAGTATCACAAAGGTCAATGATCATACTTTCAAACTGAATTTAAAATGTTTAAAAGTACACTATATGGGCAAAGGTATTGTGCCACATCTCTTAATCATTGAACTCAGATGTTTCATTCAGTCCCATTGCCACAGGTGTATTAAATCAAGCACCTAGCCATGCAGTCTACCTTTACAAACATTTCTTAAATAATGGGTTGTTCTAAAGAGCTCACTAAATTCAAGTGTGGTACCATTATTGCAACAAGTGAGTTGAATTAATTATCTTCTAGATATTTCACAATCAGCCATTAGTGGTATTATTGCAAAGGGGAACCTTTAACCACAACCACCCAGCCACAAATTGGCAATCCTTGTAAAATTACGGAGCGGGGTCACCGAGTGCTGAGGTGCAAAGTGTGCAAAAGTCGTCAACACTCTCCTGAATCAATAATTGCTAAGTTCGAAACCTCTTCTCACATCACCACATCACAACATGGGTTTCTATGGCTGAGCATCTGCAGCAAGTTTCTCATCAACAAGCACAAATCTGAGTGGTGTGAAGCATGCCTCCACAGCACTCTGGAGCAGTGGAAACATGTTTGTGGAGTGATTAATCTAACTGGCTTGGTTCTCTATCCAAGTTTGGTGAATGTCAGGAAAATGTTAGCTGTTTGTCTTTTCTATGTCTGCAATAAAATTTGGTGGAGGAGGGATAATGCTATGGGATTGTTTTTCTGGGGTTGGCCTGGGCCCCTTATTTCCATTGAAGGGAAATCTTAATGCTTCATCTTAACAAGACATTTTGGACTATGCTATGCTTCTGACCTCACAAATGCTCTTCTGGATGGGGGGACTCTATAATAATGCCTATGGATTTTGAATGAGAAGTCATAATAGCACTGCAGGTGTAATGTGAAAGTGGCCCAATACGTTTGTCCATATAGTGTACCTCTTTAACCTGTTAGTGGTTCACAGAGAGGTCCTTTTAATTTTCTGAAAATGTTGTGTACAAGTGGCCTCTAATTGCTGTTTAATTATCTTCTCTTAATGATCTAATTGCATATTCTTGGTAGCTTAAATAACAAGACTGAAGGACTTCTGTCCAGTTCACCTACCACTGTATTTTTTGTTCTGAGAGCCCTCCATTGTGAAAAGCAGCTGATATGAGTGTATATTCAGTGATACTGCTTTTATCAGTAACAAAGAAAAGGCCATTGTTCTTGATTGACACCAATAAAACTGCAAATAAAAGGAGCTCCCTGGCTACTTTTAGTACTCAGTGGTTATTGATATATCAAATTCACATGTCTAACACTCGTGTTTAAGTTTTAAACACATGGTTGTACTGCAGAAACACCCTCCCAACGCCCAAAGTGCCCTGTTAGGAGGCGAACCCTGGCAGGAACAATTATATAATATGTGTGCTTTGTTTTCATCTTGCATTAACAATCTGAACCACCATGTTCCTGCAGGATGGGACTGACCCACACAACAGTGGCACCCCGGGCTCTAAATCACCCAAGCTCTGCTCAGAGTCCAGGCAGACGGTAAGATGATACTCACTGTCGTTTTTGGTTCCTCAATTTCAGGTTTAAGCTAAAAAATAAAGTGAATCTTTCAGTTATGCAGGTCAGAAAAAAATAAAAGGCAGAGGTCTATTTTCCCTGCATCATCAATTCTGCTTCCTTAAATATCACATGTTTTCAAGTTCAGTTCCCTGCTGAGTTTCTGCATAAGCTGCCAAGTTCCCTCTTCTTTTATAATCTAAATACATTTAATGGAAATTTGGCAAACACTTACAGCTCACATGAAACTTAATATTCCCCCCTACATAGGGAAAGGTATAAAATGTGTGGCCTTTCCCACAGTTCATTGGTTTACTCAGTCTGGGTGGGGCTGTGTGTAAAATGTTTTATAACCCTATATTCATCCTGTTTAAATACTGACGTTCTTCTATTATGTATGCATATTTCTGTTGTGTTGCTGATATGCAGTTGAACATTAAATGTCGTCTCCTCAGTTGTTTCCTTCTCCACTGTTCACCACTGTAATAAAATATCACAAGAAGTGTCTCATAAGTTGTTTATGGTTTTCTCCTCATTTTGCAGCTGTGTACTTTATCATAAATAATAGATTTGGCTTTGTTTTTTTTGTCCTCAGGACTTCAGCAGTGGCGTGGTACCATACCTGGGCACTTACTTGACAGTCCTCACCATGCTGGATACAGCACTGAACGACACAGTGGATGTGAGTTCTTTATTCTTAGTTCTTCATGAAACTTGAGTGGATTTATGATCCCATATAACACCAGTTGTTTATTTTTCTTCTTTTCATCACAGGGTGGACTCATCAACTTTGAGAAACGCAGACGGGTAGGTGTCGCCTCCTGGTGGCGTCTTATGTGAATGTCTGATGAATTTCTGTAAGCTGCCTTATTCTTTCTATCCTATGCATGAATCTCTCTTCTATTTTATTGTTTTTCTTTGTAGGAATTTGAGATTCTCTCTCAGATTCGGCAGCTTCAGGCCTCCTGTTCCCGCTACAGTCTTCCAGTCAACCCTCAAATCACCGCTTGGCTGCAGGAACACACTCTCCTGACAGACCAGGAGAGGTGAGACACACACTGAACCCCTTCATATACGTTATGAAGTAGGCTCTGCCAAAGGTGACCATGTCTTACTTTATCTGATTTTTTTTTTTTTTTGGTCTAATGTAGCCATGAACTCTCCCGTGAACTAGAGCCTCCAGTTGACCCCTGCCCCAACTCTCCCAACACATGGAGCAGTCGATTGCTCACAAGGAAACTCACTACGTAAGTTTATAGATCAGCTTTATCTCAGTCTCGTGAGATGTAATCCCGGTAGTTAAACGGAAATTGTTTAAAGAAGTTACATCACATTATTAGCAAAGTCTACAGGAAAACTGCTTTTAATTAAAGTGGACCTATTTTGCTCATTCGCAGCTCTACATTATTACTCTTAAAATCTACTAGTACAGCTTTGCATAACTCACAGTATAATCCTTATTTATCATATACAAGATGCTGGTGCACCACTCAGTTCATCCACTGCCTTTAGCTCTCTCCCTTTAAGGCAACATTTTTCTGATTAGCTGTCCCTCATAACCAGAAGGTTTGGACAACAGGCAGATGGGACTTCTAGGAGAATCATCTCTCATTAGCATCATACAGAGCTAAGAATACAAAAAATATCTGAAGGGTAGCGTTTAGAGAAGTATGAACTCTGAGGTTTTGGCTCACAGGGATCACTTGTACATACTCTGACCTCCAGTATTTAAAACTTTGGCCATGTTTATTATGAGTGTCCACCAGTGTGACACTCTGTGACAGATAATAAGGAAAAAGTTAATTATTTCCTTTTAAATTCTGTTGACACATTTTTGAGTTAACTATAGAAAAGTTATTCCGTATTTTAAGTATTAAATTAATTCCCTTAAAAACTCCACCAATCCTGGAATAATCATTGAACACAAACTTTCTATTTGATTGTGTATTACAGGAATTGCTTACAAACAATAAACACATTTTTTTGGCCATTTTTTACTGTTCATTAAAAAGTGCTCAACTCAAATTGTGTGTGCAGGTTGCGAGCATGCAGTGACACCGCCCTCAGGAAAACCCATGCTGACCAGATCAGTGTGTCGTCTTCTGGCTCGAGTGGTTCAGACATGGAGGACCCCTCTGTACCTCAGCCCTTACCCCTCAGACTCAAACTAAAGGTACAAACACTGGCAGTCTCCAGAGTCCTGTATTTGCACTCAGTGTGACAGTCAGCAGGGACTTGTATGATATTCATGTTACCTCCTCCTTTCTCTCCCCTCAGTCATTCTCAGGCTCCCTTCACAACGTCGCAGAAGATTTTTCCTCTGCGTCCTCCTCTCCATCCCTGTCTAGAGCCTCCTGCAGTTCCTCACAGCCAGACCTAACTTCTTCCTCGCTGGTGCTGAGCAGCCCAGAGTCGTCATCCTCCTCTTCCAGCTGTTCTCCTCAGGCTGTGCTGCCAGTTTACAACAAACAGGTTGCTGACTCCTGTATCATAAGGGTCAGTGTTGAGTGTGTCAGCAATGGAAACGTCTACAAGAGCATACTGGTATGTTTGGTAATCCAAGGCAATCTAATTTAATGGACTTGAAAGGTCAGCCAGACTGTTTCTTGTGGTAGACTTTGTTTCACCTGTTCCAAAAAAAAAGAAAGCAGAAGAATAAGTTGTTAGGATTGCTTCATGATGACCATCCTTGAACCATTTGTGTTGACAGAAAAGTTATCATCAGGATAACATTATTAGTTTAGCTGCACATTATTTCCATATTTTTTACTTGGTTTATTTTTCATTAACTTAAAAAAATCCATCAAAAATTGAAAAATAGGGGCTGATCTAAAATGTACTTCTCCCAAAATCTCAATTGAGAGAAGCTGCTATTATCTCTGCCTGACAATCGACTGACATAGATTATTTAATGTTTTTTTTTTTTTCTTTTTTGCTCTACATCAGTGCAGTGAGATCATTTTTCTATGAACGAAATTATTCTGTCAAATTTCAAATGCATCATGAGAACTTTTCTAGTTTTTTCTGAGTATGGATGTGATGTTTGATGTTTCCCCTCCAGCTAACCAGTCAGGACCACACACCTCAGGTGGTTCAAAGAGCTCTTGAAAAACACAACATGGAGGACTTCAGTTTCAATAACTTCAGCCTCTATCAGATGCTCAACAATGGAAAAGGTAAATATCTCTGCTTTAAGCCTCACTTCAAGCAGGCTAAAGATTTGAATATTGGTATAACCTTCTCAGAACAGAATTAACTACTATTAATGAGGCATCTTCATGCTTCTACATGTGGCATCTTGTTTGCTTGGAGCTGTTTGTACAGCACATAAGAAAAACATCTAAAATATGGTAAATAAGTAAAGAAATTTTTGAAAGTAGCTAAATGTCACCAATTTTTATTCCTAAAGCAGGAGAAGTTTTTGATTTATGTAGAATTTTTACAGTGAATCTGTTGTAGATGATGGAAATTCACTGATGCAGCTTTTCATAAATTAAAAGGCAAATCAGCTGTGAGACATGATGATGTTTTAAAGAGAAGTTCTCAACTCTTGCTCTTGTTCAATTGTAATTGCTTATAGCTTTGCTATCATTCTTTTTAAATCGTCTTGAAATGTAGACAGACCTCTGTATTAATCTGGCCATTAGGAAACTAAATGGCACTTTATTCCTCTTTCTGCCTCAGAGCTCCAGATACCTGACAAAGCCAACGTGTTTTATGCCATGTGCACCAATGCCAACTATGACTTTGTCCTGCGCCAGCGCTGGAGGAGCCATGGGAGAAATTTTGGCTCTTCGTGCAGTCCTGGAGCAGTGCCCAGGTGCCGCCGTGGAAGGTGAAAAGTATTTATCTGGGTGAAAAGATTGGAAGACAGTTTTTTAAAAACAAACAAAAAAAAGGCACTGCAACAACAGCCCAAAGGTTGCAACTGTTTGTATTTACCCAGCAACATCAGGTTGTCACTGTGCAGCAGAGAAGAGCACCTCCGCCGCAAAGATTCCCAGACTTCGACTGAAATGTAACCTGGAGAGGTTCTCATCAAGGCTTAATCTTGTTCAGGAGCAACACTGGATCAAGAATGATCCTGTGCTTTTTGAAGAGCTCAAAGAACATGTCCAAATATACATGAGTAGTGCAAGAATACCCAGAGTTACAAAAACTGAATAATCAGTTATTCACACAGGACATTCAGTCCTTATATAAATGCACTTGTATGTGTAGTGAATCCTCATGGACCCGTGGAGGAGCACTTTAGCTTTCACTGCAGGAGTTTCGGGATCATGTTTCGACAAGGTGGTCTGACAGCAGTCCTATGTCGTAGCTCAAAATGATCTTCCTGTGTGGCTACAGCATCGGGGACAGACATAACTCAGCCTGTTCAGCTGAGTGAGTAACAGGGGCTGCTGACTTTCTCAACCCGACAGGATAAAAACTGAAGAAAAGTTAGTCAGGATGACTAACTACAGAATGTTTGCTCTTGGTTGCTGAGCAAGCATTCAACAGATCTGGTTTGAATGAATGATTTCAGTCATGCTGAGTACATTGGATGGAAACTCCCCCAGACCAAATGGTGTTTGGAGCACTGTGTGGAACAAAACACCGCTTGACCCTGATATGGAAATGTCAGTCACAAGTATTCAATTGTCTTTTAGTTTAAGATTTAAATTTTTTAAGTGTAACTTAATACAATTTTATCAATCTAAATTATTTAAAGCGGTTCAGTATTCAGCTTTTAGAGCTGTGATGTGGTAAAATATGTTTCTGTCTTTTTCATGTTTTCTAGTCTCGGATGATGTGCTATTTTCTGGTATAAATCATCTTTAGCATTAGTTCTCATAAGCTAAACTCAATTTTGTGTCTATATGAAGAAGAAGAAAACTGTTTCTCTTTCCTTTTTTTTTTACTATTCGCCATGGTCAAATGAAGGAGACTTTTTATGTAAGATAATATGCACATTCTATATATTTATAGCCTGTGGCCTTGCCTGGATTGTAGCCTGTTAAGTTTTAATACTTGCATGAGAAATCACAGTCATGTGCCCCTACAAGAAAATGGTCATTCAGATGCTGCTACTGGTCACTAACATCTGTAATCTGGGGTGATTGTAGACCACCAGGCCTACTGCAATAAGTAGTATCCAGCTCACTCTGCCTGTGTTGCTGTGAATGAGGTTTTCATGAAGAATGGTTCTCGTATGTGAAAATGAAGTATGAACGAGTATGTGAACTAAAGTTGACAGATAAGGGGTACTTTGTGATGCCAAATCCTGCCCCAAAATACCAGGCAGCTTTTTGCAAGTATTAATGGTGACAATTGAAGTCAAGTTCTTTCTTTTTTTCTTTGGTCAACAAATATAACACAAATGTTTTACAAAAAGCTTGCACATTGGTGAGGCTTTCTACAGGATTTTCCATCACTGATTACTGCTTTAAAGCTTTTTTTATTTGGTAAAATACCAGGTGAACAGTTGGTTACAGAAGATCTGGCAGCTGCATTAAATGAAGGTGATAAATTAGCAGGCTTTCAGTTTTTTGGCCAATGCAGATGACATCAAAAGTTCTGTATGAACATTTTTTAAGTATTTTATCTTAATATTTTCTTTTAAATGTTAATTTAAGCACTTGCTGTGAGTGTCCCCATAACGTAGTGGTTTACACATTCGCCTTACAAGCGAAAGGTCCCTGGTTTGATTCCAGATGGGGGAACAAGCCCCTCTCACCATGGAGGGTTGTGTCAGGAAGGGCATCCAGCATAAAACCTCTGCCAAATTACCAATGCATTTTAATCCGCTGTGGCGACCCCTTGGAGAGAAAACAAGGGAGCAGCCCTTGGTACATAATTTAAGCACTTGCTGTATATAAATGATGTTAAATGTCCACTAATAAAGAAACTATTTATCACAGGGCCACTATAAGTATTTGTTTTTATTCATTTATTGTTTTGCCAATGCCAAGGCTAAATGACATACAGTTAAGTTCATAAACTTTGGGACAATGTCATGGTCCTGGGTTTGTTGAAATTTGGTTTTATATGTTTTTACATTTCTGTGCTTCTCTTTAGTTTTGAGATTTTTAGTTTTTATATTTTGTTATTGCATCCTTTGTTCATGGTTATACTTACTAGAGTACACCTTGCTTATGTTTAGTTATATTGCTCTTTAGATGTCTCCTGCTGTGCTCCTGTATTTTGTCAAGTTCTGTCCTGTGCCACGTTCCCAGTGATGTTTCCTGTTTCCTGTTTTATTTGTAATCAGTGTTGTCTCTTGTATTATGTTGAGTTTTACTTCCCGTCCTTGTTTGTCATCACCTTTGCTCTTCTCCCTCCTGTTGCTTGTCTGCTTGTTAGTCAGTGTGTATTTATACCCCTGCCTCCACCTTCTCTTTGTCATGTTGTCTGCTGTCCTGCTTACGTGCAGTTTAGGTTTAGTTCTGCTGTTCTGCCAGTCTGCCTGCAATGCTTTGGAGTTTGTCATACCATACTGAGTTCTTGTCAGGTTAAATCATTAGTCATGTTGGTCTAGTTTTGGTTCCACCTTGGCTCTTGCTATTGTTTCATTGCATACTTGCACTGCTATTGTTTGGACTGTGATCAGCTTTTTATTATTAAAAAGCTTGCTTTAAGTTCTCTCCGCCTCAGTGTTTGAGTCTGCATTTTGAGTCCACTTCCTTTCCACAAACCTTACAGACAATTAAACTTTTCTTTTCTTTTTTTTCAATTTTGCTTCTATACACCACCACATTGGATTTTAAATAAAGCAACCAAAATGTGATTGAAGTGCAGACTTTCAGCTTTAATTTAATGGCTTTGACAAAACAATTGCATTAACTGTTTTGGAATTACAGCCATTTTCACATGTAGGCAATTTTTAGAGGCTCAAAAGTAATGAGACAATTGACTCTGAAGTTAATTCCAAGTATTGAATTAGAATTTGTTAGCTGTTCACTGAAACTCTCAATAGGAGGTTCAAAGAGATGATTCAAGTGAAGGAGGCCAATATTAGGTGGAAACCCCAAAAGAAAACTATCAGAGAGATGGCAAAAACTTTGAGAGTGTCCAAAACAACAATTTAGAACATTCCTAAACATGCATGGAAGACAACTAAAGTGGATGATCGCAGAACTCTTTACTTGGTTTTGAAAAACCTCTTCCCAACATCTCATCAAGTCATGAAGACTCTCCAGGAGGTAGACATATCCTTGTCAAAGTCTACAGTCAAGAGATGCCTTAATGAATGTAAACACAGAGGGTTTACAACAAGGTGAAAACCCTGCCCAGCTCTGGAAAAAGTATTTGGACAGAGGAACCCAAAGTGATGGGACGAGAAAAGAATGGAGAAAGAAAGGAACAGCTCATGATCTGAAGCATACCACACCATCTGTCACACACAGTGGATGCAGTGTTATGGTATGGGCATGTGTGGCTGCCAGTGGAACTGGATCACCTGTGTGTGTTTGTGTGTATATATATATATATCATGCTGAGTTCTTGTCAGGTTATATATATATATATTTAAAATGATAGAACAAGAAAAAGCATAGGACGGCCTCTACATATTCTCTTGGGGTTTCTATATACAAGTTGGCTGTTAAAAAAAGAAGCTGGCCACTAGGTGGAGATAGACACACAGAATGTTACAGTTGCTGCTTGGTTCCTTTCTAAAGCAAACAACTGGTTTATCCTTAAGTCACACATTGAGGCATTTTGACAGTGACCTACATTTTGTACAGTATAAAGTGAGTTCAGATACACAACACACAAACTTCACCGCTGAAATCAAATGAGAGGAGTCTGGTCAAAAAGGCCACTCAGCTTCTGCATCCTGATGAAACCTTAAGCAGTGCAGGAGGTCAGAGTTCGCAGTAACAGCTGTGTGTGAAGTTGTGATCTGTCTGGCCACTTCTGTTGCCCGTGGTCATGGTTCTAATTTCCACATTTTGGCCACCTTCCTCTCCACTTTAACACATTCACTGTCAGTCGCAGCAAGCATAGAGTTTTCAGAGGTGTTTCTGAGACAAGCTTATTTTTATTCCTTTGTTTATTTACCCTAAATATATGGAATAAACAAAATAACATTTCTACTTGTCCTGTTGGATTTGAGGATTTACATGTCTTCACCTGGTAAACAAACTACATTGCCTTTCATATATGCCCCATTTCACATCAACAGCATAATGACTTGAACCAAAAGAACCACTGACGTGTGCCTTGAGGGCAGAGCTGT
The DNA here is from genome assembly GCA_015106775.1 of Etroplus canarensis. Classification (NCBI taxonomy): domain Eukaryota; kingdom Metazoa; phylum Chordata; class Actinopteri; order Cichliformes; family Cichlidae; genus Etroplus; species Etroplus canarensis. The sequence goes on along the minus strand of VUQH01081026.1, from coordinate 38,468 downwards.
CCTCTTCTTCCTCACTTGTGGTTTTGATTTCTTGTTGTCCTCATTTGCCCCTGAAACCTCAGGTTAATTGTTTGTTAACGAGGTTAGTTTTTTAGGTCATGTCAGGCCACTTTCCTGATCCGAACTTACTCTACACCAACTGTCCAATCTCCTGACAGGCTGACTAAAACAGGCCGACTAGTAAAGTGGTTTCATGTGAGATGTGAATATTATTTAATCTCAGTGTACAGATGACTCACAGAAGCTTCACTCTGGGCCGTTGAAATTAGTGTTATACAACTTGTGTTTCATGGGGATTTTTTTCTTTTTGTACTAAAAAGTTTTTTAGTAGTAGCCCAGACTATTACGCAAAAAAATTGGTTGGAATGTCCATTTTTTAATTACTTGTGATGGGTCACAAGGGACAAAGTATATTTACCTGAATAAGCAGAAACATATGAAGAACGGTATAGAACTCAGAACGATTATAAAATGCTATAAATTGGTTATTTAAACAACAAAATGTTTTTTAAACAAATAATATAGTGGGAAAAGTTAGCCTTTGTGCAAAAATGGATGTACCAGAGTTTTAGTGCAAGTAGGGGCTATTCGAGAGTCTGTTGGGGACTAAGGCAAAAATTCAGAGGGGACCCTCCAACCAGTGTTCATCACCATTATTTTATAAATACATTGCCACTGCTGGAGTTTAAAATTTGTCAGCCATCAGGGGTCTCCCACTGTGTAGTGTAGAATCAATTTGCCAACAAAAAAATGATAACAGTCGTTTATCAACATCTTTTGTAACACTTGTGTATGTAGATGTATTTTTATTTATTTTTGTTGTTATAGTTGTTGAATAGAATAGAATAGAATGTCCTTTATTGTCATTGTACCAGAAAATGAAACCATAAATTGTTGTTGCTTTTGTTGCAAATATCCTTGTCACAAATTTGTTGGTGACTGCAAAAAACAAACTATATATATCTATATATCTATATATATATATATATATATGGCAAAATTATGCTAACTCAAAAATGTTTTTTATTCATCACGCATTAAAAATAAATTTATAATTGCCCTTTCGGGGGCGCTGTTTGTACCCAAGCAAATCTAGTTTAATAAGCCTTTGGCTTAAGTTAATGAACTGGGTAATTTATTAAGTTAGGCCATTTAATTCACTGTTTCATAATCACGGTGCGAATGAGATATGCAGAATGGAGGCTGTTGTGTTGTTCAGGCTGGGGTCTCGCCTAATTAAAGATTTATTTAAATGTATTTATTTAAATTTGCTCTAATTTAAAGTATTTTTAATTTCCATTCAAATAAATTAAAGATAGTATCAATTTATTTATTCTTTGTGGATTTCTTTAGAAAATTCCAACTCTTTGTATTTTAGATTTTCATCATCAAAATAATGTGAATTAAATTAAACAAAAATCCCAATAAGAAGGAAAGTTATTCACTTCAGTTTCTCACAAACACTCAGTAATATACTTTTACATTTAATTTAGAGAGACAGCTGTGTCCAAACCACAAGTCACTAACTCTACCTCTTTGTGCACAGGAGCTGCATGTCTTCTGTTCACTCAGCTGACAGTAATAACCAACAACTAATCACAGATTAGTGTGCGTGTGTATTTCTCATACATGTGTGTGCAGAATGCATGCATGTGATATGAGCAAATGTGTGCAATGTGTGTGAGATCACTGGTATATACAGCAGGTCAGCTGAAAAAGATTTGCTCACCTGCTCATGTACACATATTTCTAATACATCTTTTGTTGTGTGTGTGTGTGTGTGTGTGTGTGTGTGTGTGTGTCCCCTGTGGAGCTAGTACATCAGCAGATCTGTGCTGTAACAGTGGACAGATGGGAGAAATAGCTGAGACTAATCTAAAGGGGTTAATCCACTTAATAACCACCACGAATGACTGCAGGTTATCTAACTGATTCCAGTTCAACTGTTGTTTGTAGTCTGCCAGGCTGCTAGAGCTGCGTTAGAGTTTGCTGTATAAGGAAAATCCTAACTATACATTCTTCTGATGAAGTATCACATTAACAGCTATTTGCACTGTATACATTTGCAAGATTATTTGTGAACACATTAGAAGTGTTTAAATGTTTGAATAAATATGACCTAAAATATCATCAGATTTTCTCCCATGTTCTAAAAGCACAAAAGAAAAAGCACTTGAAGAAATGAAACAACAAAGTGATTGATTTATTGAAGAAAATTATCTGATATACATATACTATAGTGACAAACTTCTTGGCCTACACCGCTTAATCACTGAAGTTAGGTGTTTCATTCAGTTTGATTGCCACAGGTTTATAAAATCAAGCACCCAGTCATGCAGTCTGCCTTTACAAACATTTGTGAAAGAATGAGTCATTCTAAAGAGCTCACTGAATTCTATTAGGATGCCACTGTTACAACAAGTCAGTTGGTGAAATTTCTTCCTGCCTAGATATTCCACAATCTGTGGAAGCTGTAAGTGTTATTATTGCTAAGTGAAAGCACTGGGGAACCCCACTAACTCAGCCACAAAGTGGCAGACCATGTAAAGTCACAGAGTATGATCACCAAGTGCTGAAGTGCATCGTGCATAAAAGTTGCCATTGCACTGCTGACTTAATAACTGCAGAGTTCCCAAACTCCTCCTGGAATTTGCAACAGCACAAAAACAGTGTGCTGGGAGCTTCATGGCATGGGCTCCTGTGGCCGAGCAGCTGCATCTAAGTACACCACCACTGGACTCTGGAGAAGTGGAAATTCTCTATCTGGCCATCTGGTTTATGAGTCTGGCTTTGGTGAATGCCTGGAGAACATTTACCTGCCTGACTGCACTGTTCCAACTGTAAAGTTTGGTGGAGGACTTGGCCTGGGCCTCTTAGTTCCAGTGAAGGGAAATATTAATGCTTCAGCTTATCGGGACATTTTGGACAATTTGATGCTTCCAACTTTGTGGGAACAGTTTTGGGAAGGCCCTTTTCTTTTCCTGCACGACTGTGCCCCACTGCACAAAGCAAGGTTCATAAAGGCACGGTTGAATGAGTTTGGTGTGGAAGAATTTGACTTATCTGCCTTCACTGGGATTTGATGACGGGAGTGATATTTATACAGTGCTTTTCAACTCTGACTGAGCACTCCATACTGTCTTGCTTCCTCTAAATGACTACTGCTTCAATTCAAGAATCAGATTTTGGATTTTACTCTACCTCCTGGTGTCCTGTGTTTGACTCATCTGCTTCTGTGGTTTGTTAGATTCTTTTAACTATTAAGTAGCCCTGAACCTGTATATTGGCTTTGAATTTACACTGGTTGATAACTTCAAATATGGGCTTTTGGAAAGTTCAGTGCCATCAACTGGTCACTTCAAATCCACCAATTACATTTCTATTGGAATAAGATCAGGACTTTGACTTGATAATTTCAGAACATTCTTTATTTTTCTTTTGACTACTCTTTGAGGAACATGTCAAGTGTGGTTCTTTCTGGGCACATTTTCCCTTTAGGTTTTGCTGGAATCGTTCAGAATGTATTGTTCCACCAATGTTGAAAGACTGGATTAGCCCACTAAAATGGGTCCAGACATAAAGTGCTATTTCTTATGATGGACTACAAGGTTTTGTTTCTTTCAAACAGAACACGTTATATTTAAAACCAGAAAGTTCAGTTTTGGTCTCTTCTGTATTTTTAAAGAAAAATAGGTTTTTAGAAAACCATGTAGATTGAATTAGAATCAGAATACTTTATTCATCCCAAAGGGGATTGTTATTACAGATGCTCAGTTATATATAAATAAATATAAATCTGAAAGTTTTGACATTTAAACATGCATGCATAAAGTTCAAATTTAATATAAATAGCTCCAGACACCATAGACAATATAAGATTTGGCTATAAAAAGAAAACAGTCAGGGTGTCACAGGGAGGAATTATAGAGTTTGATGGCCACAGGTAGGAATGATTTCCTGTGGCGTTCTGTGGTGCATTGTGGTGGAATGAGTCTGCTGCTGAACGTGCTCCTATGCCTGTCCAGCACCTCATGGAGAGGGTGTACAGGATTGGCCAATATTGTCTTTTGTGTTTGTCCTAAAGTGTTGTTTTTGAAGAGGAGTACTTTCTACTTTGCAACCCTGCTATGTGAACCATTCATTCTGATGTCATTCTGATGGTGGACAAATTTATTTTAGCTGATATAAAAAATCAAATCAAGTTTTATTGGCATATGCACAGTAAGGAAACACGTTTCCCTGTGCAATTATATTCTTAAAATGCTTACTTTCCACAAAGCATGCCAAACAATATAAAATCCACATATGAAAAGTAATAATATACAATAAGACAATTTAAAAGGGCAGCATGTGACAGATACAATATAAACATAAACTATGAAACTATGTACATATTTGTGCAAAAATAGCAGTCTTTGGCATCTTCAGAGTTATCCAGGGGTCTTTTATGACCTCCTAAACTGATGCACACCTTGCTCTTAGTCATCTTGGGGGACGGCAACAATGTTCTTTGTGTGATGAGGGATTGGAGTCCAAACTCTGCAGAGATGACTCAATAACATTTTCCAGATTAGCACCAACAACCTTTTTTTTCCCTGAGGTCCTCGAGTTTCCTTGCCAAAAAAGATAACACAACTTGATGACATAATTCTCACTATATCTCTTTTCAAGTTGTCTGTAAATATTGTTGGGTTTTTTATGATGACATGAAAAGACAGTTCGTGCAATGGTCTGTACAAACATGTTGTGAACAAAGGTTGTATATAAAAGGTGTTGCCTCTGCTTTATTTCTAATTTCCAGAAGAAGGTGACTCCTCTGGTTGCAGAAAGAAGTCCAGCTGTATGGAAATCTAGGGAAAGAAAGCTCTTGGCTGCCTTGATCCATACCGTCAGTAAATACTTTTCTGAAGTTTAGGTTACTATATTACTGATGACAACATGATCATTGTGCAATTTATGATTCCCATTAGTGTCCAGAAAGCCTATTTTGTGACTGACAAGTGGGTGCTGTATGAGAGTGCAGTACTTTGTGACAGTCAGCTCCACCCTGGACTTGTGAAGTTTGGTTCCAAAAGGCTAAAATCGCAACAGTGAAAACACTCTGCTCGAGGCTCCAAAAATGGACTTTGCATCATACTGTGATGATATTAGGCAGGACACTTCTTTTTTAAGAAAATGGGCTTTGCATTCCAAGTTACATTGTGCTGGTTTGTTGCCTGCAGACCTCAGCAGCTAGACATACCTCCTCAGCTAGACATAGCTTTCTCTTACTTTCATGTTAATTACTTTCTCTTGTAAAACAAGAGAAAGTAATTAACATGAAATGGTATAAAGCAATTTTTAAGTGTTGAACATGCAAAAGTTAACTAAATGTGCATGCTACAAATAGAACTGATATAATTCAACAAATGCTAATTAAATATGCAAATGATGTATGGAATCAAATACTATGTGTTGGTATTTATATGTGCTTTATGTTTTAAAGCTAAGATACCTCTAGTATGTTATTTTAGAGTGCTGGTGCATGAGGTTACCGACTTCATAGTTGGTGTGGCTGCAGGTGTGGCCATCACACATACCAGTGGGTGACTATGTCTTTTCTACCGTTTGTGAAGGTCATGCTTTGATAGAGTTCTGTTCTTTAAATAAGAACAACAGGAAATTCCACTTAAACCTGGCAGCCATTCTATGATTGAAAAACTCTTTAGACCAATTACATGTTCAAATTAACTGCTAAACCCAAAGGGTCTCATGCTTTTTACTTTTTTCTCAGTACATAAATGGATTACATTTACAGTCCATTTTCCTAATTGTGTTCTCTTTAAAGCTATGAAATTGATCATATTTATGCAAAAATGTAGTAGGTGATTCACAATCTTTTTTTGCAACTATATGTTTTTGAATCCACACATGCCTACATGTAGATCTGTCATCATCTGTCCTCTCTGCAATGGCTCTGATTAGATCCCCAAAGCAATGGGGGATAGTATCTACAGTCATATCATTCTGATTGGAAATATGCTCTAAAATAAATCTGGTTTAGCACTTTGAGCTAAATCAACCAGGTGTCTTCCAAATTATCCACAAAATTTACCTTTTCTGTGTCACTATGGGGTGTCTTTACTAAGCAGATTAGTGGAAAATTCCAACTTTGTTAGGCAAGTCTGCTCTCATAAGCTTAACTTGAACATAAATTGTGAATTTTCCCCATTATATTCCATTTATAGTGAAGGGGGTTTGAGAGGAGCATGTATACCAAGAAACTTTTATAGTGTACATGGGAATGGGGTGGTGGGGTGGGGTTGTTTCTAGACACTATCCTTATGGACATGCATGCTAAATCAACATTTACTCAGTGGCTTGCACTCATAGTGTTGTAATACGGTTTAGAAATAATTACACAAAGATTACATAACTGGAGAGTCAGATAAGGATTGCATTCAAGAGTGTCTTCTTTATGGCATACGCAGCTGGCTGACATGTAGTTGGGTGTAGCAGGATGTCAGCTATCTATTGAGTAACAATCATATTAGCCTGTTCGTGTCATTAATAGAGGGCAACAGGTGGTTCAGTCTGGATCAGAGTCACTTCCATATCAATAGTGAAAGGGCAAAGGACAAGCTTTGCCCTTTGGTGCAAGGTTATTTCTGTCTGCATTTTAATGGTTCACCGAAGAATATTAAACGCCTCATCAATAATGAACCAGCTTTAATTAGAAAGAATATATAAACGCTTATTGCCTCTTGGTGACTTGTTACTAGAAAACTTTAAAGATGCCAGTGGCTAAATCTTCTCTGTGTTTAATTAACCTTATTGATCAGTGATGCTTCAGGTAAAATATTTATTGAGCATGTAGCAGCTTGGATTTAATGCTGTGCATCTGACCCAACATGTTTGAGGGCCGTTAGTGTTACTTCGGTGGTAGTAAAATATCTCACACATATCACACATCTCACAAATATGAATAATTTTTATGTGGAAACTAGGAAGAGGCACACATGATACCTGAGTCAGAGCTCTGCCAGCAGCTACGTGGAAAACCAGCATGTCTGGACTGAGTGAGGATCAGTTTCATTGTGAGTCAACGTGAATCTTTTACTGTACAGATGTGCTGATAAACAACAGTTTTAAGAGTTAAGATTTTAATTCTGGGATTTTGATCAAATAAAGGCTAAATTATTTAGAAATATAATTTCTTCCTCTTTGAATACCACACTAGTTGAAAGGTTATTTTGGAAAATCTTCCTCAAACTGGATTATCACCAGCAGTGGAGCCAGACAAATTTTTAGGAGTGATCAAGCTGACATCATTACTTGTACTGGAGTTAAATATAAACTGATGATTCACTTCTCCTTTTCTCCAGGGCATGTAAGCCATGTACAACTAAGCTGATAGAACTGGTATATCAGTCCAAAATGTGGTACTGTTGCTAATTAGCAATAATGTTTAAAAGATCATCAAAATTTAAATGGGCAGTTGTGCTCATTTGAAAAGTGATGCAGTGGTTAGTACTATCGCCTTGCACCAAGAAGGTCTGAGGTTCAAATCCACTGGCTGGCTTTAGTGTTTCTGTCTGGAATTTACATGTTCTCCTTGTGCCTGTGTGGGTTCTCTAAAGCAATTCTAAATTGGCTGCAGGTGTGAATGTGAGCTGTTGAGCCAGGCAATATGACTGTACTATAAAATAATGTGCTGGTCAACATGAAATCCAGCACTTGTTGGGGAAAAAAACAAACCCAAATGGAAAAGACTGGGGTAAGAAATGCAAACCAAAACAGTCTAGCTGAGGTGCGGCAGCAGAAACTTGTCTGTCTTCCAGCTGATATGACATCACCAAGGAGGATGTAGCATGGAAACAAATAAAAACAGTCATGGCCCCTAGCAATTTAAATGCATCAAATTTAATGTTCCACCCCAAGTTTATTATTAATGACAGCACAGTGCAGCTTGCTATTGGTATATAAGATTCCTGAAATCTCAGTGTGTACTCAACCGATTTCGCCACTGATGGTTTGGGGTGGACATTAGTCTGTGTTAGCCATGGCCACCCCTGGCCAAACTCTTGGTTCCACCACTGATTGTGACCATGATTGAGCCACTGAAGAGCAAAACAGAATTAAAAGATTTAAAATAAAATTACACCCCTTCGGGCTGATAAATTTAACAAGTTAGAGTGAAAGACTATCACTTCTGTACCCTCAACTCTGACAAATACAAGCACCTACTGGCTTCTTCCTGTAGCACAAGGGCACAGGATATGGTAATGGGCCCTTAGTGTGGTTTAGCATTGCATAACATGGAGCTGATTCATCTCTCACACATGCGCATACCAACACACACACAGTTATTCCTTGTGGCCTACTTTCTTTTCAGAAGTGCACAACTTTCTTGTGGCCTATTTTAAGGCTGTGATGTAAATGGAGCGTGTGTATGTGTGTTTGCCATGGTGTGTCACTGAAGTTGGCGGTCCTGGAATCATTGTTCTACACACATCTGTAGAATTACACACACACAATGACTGACCTATTTTACAGTGCTGCGGTGGACAGAGGCAGCGGAGACTGAATGGATCATGGCGAGCAACATAACTCTCTCCTGAACAGCAGCCAACCAAACATGTTCAACAGGGGAGTCATTTTTCTCTCTCTTTCTCTTTGTTTTTTTGTCTCTGGCTTCCTCGAGACATATACCAAATATTGTGATGGAAATTTACTGATTTTCACATTTTTAAGTTGGTTTAATTTGAGACTTTGAAGCTATCACTTTGAAACTGCAAATTCAGTCACAGAGAGACTCAGCAAATAATCACAACCCCAAATCATCAAAGGAAATTGTTTATGAAAAATTAGATCCAAAGGCTGCATTGAAAGTATTAATAGCTCCAGCAATATTCAGTGAGAGAAACTGAGACTCTCCCAGCCACCATGTCTAGTCATGCTTCAAAGTGTTTAATAATTGATTAGCTGAATTCCAGAGTTCCTCAACAATGTCCCTTCTGTTTCCAGCATCCAGTCTTTTGTTACTTTGTCATATTTTTACAATAAACACAGCATGAGAAGTCCAAACTGATCTTAATCAAATCCAGCCGTTCTTTGTGTTTTTGGTTCATGTTGGTGCTAATGAGCCAATAATTTTTTTTTTATTTGACATGATCACCAGAAGTGAATGATATAAAATCTTTTTTACAGACATCAGAACATGCAAGTGCTTATGATTCAAAGTTAATGAGGATGGGAAGGGAGGTAAGTTTGGCTTAATTTTCTTCAGTGCCCAGCTTCTTTCCTCCTCTTGGGTTGTGGATTTCAGCTCATTAAAAAGGTATTTCTGCAGTGACTGGTGGTATTGGAAATCAGCCCACCGTCATTTAAAAATTGCACATCCCCTGCATGTGGACAAGGGGCTGACACATATGAACACAGAAACTAATACAGACTTTTCAGCTTCTTCCTCCTTACCCCATCCCTGCCTCTCCCTGTGCTGCTGACCTACATACTGCAGCATCTGAGTTACATAACCAGCCAGGGCTGTTGATCACTGCAGGCAGCGCAGGGCCAACACCCCCTTGTTTGCGCTCTTTTACAAACACACACATACATTTCACTGGAACTTTCATCAACTTCTTTATATTCAAGTAAAATTCCTAGAATATGAAGAAATTAATTGGTCGTTGATGTTGCTGCGCACACCTTAGGGACAGGTGGGTGAGTTTGTGGTGTTTGTTTGATGTAAAAGTACACCAACATTTAAAATGAGGTCAACTCAAATCATTCAGTTTGGTATCTACCTCATGAGTCAACATCAGGTGCTCTGACTCTTCGTGTTTCAGTGACATTAGTCAAGTACAGATTTGCAATTTCAAGCAAGGGATTACATTTCAAACATAATAATATCCACCTACTCAAACTACATTTATGCAGTGAAAAAACATGAGAATATGCTTTAATAATTTGACTAGAGGTCACTAAATCTTTAAAATAATGTGTTGACTGTGATAATGTTGATACTGAAAATGTCATGGGGCTTTCCAATACATTATCATTTTTGCTATGAGGGATAATTACCCATCGGAGGTGTATTTTGTTTTATATAATGTCAGCTTGATGCAAATGCAAACTGAACTCCAGTGTGTAAGCGTGCACTTGTGTGTGTATGCACTACTGACCTGCTCCCTCAGGCAAAGCAAGAGAGAGCTTTTTTCTGAGTAGTTTGCTCAAGTTTACACTGTAGAGGAATGTGACGTAACCCTCCCTCTCTCCATTACTCCCCCCTTGTTCTCTCTTTTTTCTCTCTCCACTCTGAATAACCCCTCTCTCTCTCTCTCTCTCTCTCTCTCTCTCTCTGGCTCCTCACCCTCTCCTCCCCCTCTCCTCCATCCTCTTCTATCCCTCCTCACTGACCTACTTTCACTCTCCTGGCCCGTTTTCACAAGCCTCCGCACAATACAAAGCAGCTTTTTCAGCTCAAAGATAGGCTGGGGAAAAAAGGAATGAGGGAAAAAGAGCAAGAGATATTGATGACCGGGATGGGGGGGGCAAGAAAATGAGAAAAGTTCAGTGCACTACAAAGCACTGCGGTTTTCTCAGGAATGTCACCTTGTTGGTCGGTTGGTGGTTGGTTTGGAGAGCAGAAGTGAAAACGCATCAGAGTTTCACATTACTGAAACCAGCAGGTCTTGCTGTGGTCAGCTGCTTCCAAACATGTGCATCCTTCTTCCAGCTTTTTCAAACTGAAATGCAACCAATAAGTTCTGTGGATGCATTCAGTTTGCGTCATAAAATTGCACAATTTGAACCACAAAAACATGTTCATGAGTGGTTTGTTGGGGTCCCTCCCTTCTTTTGTTGACTTTTTCAGACTCTCTTCAGATTCTCAAGAAACATGGGTGTTTCCTTCACATTGCAACACCTCTCTATCTGATAGGCTATTCTTCCTCTAATGGCTGTTATGTAAGCCATGTCCGTGGTATGCACTCAACATGCCAGCCTGCTGTCCTTGTCAACTTTTGTTTCGCTAACAGCAGGGTCACATGGGGACCACTGCATTCGGCATTCACACTCTGACGCAGTTTTCTCCCAAGACACTTGTGTAACTTGTTTTGGCTTGTTGCACTTCAATACACTCTGGGTTTTTCTTTTTCTCCCTCTATTTTTCCAGCTAAAACAAGAATTGGTTCATGGCATTGAGCAATTGTGGAGTACACCAGAAACAGAAATGATTGTAAGCTTGCTTATGACTTCTTGATGTAACACTGCTTAATATGCAGTTTGAACCTTTATTTCAGCTGAGCTGTGGCAAAAATTTTCACTTGATTTGATTTTACTTCCCTTGTGATTCCTAATTTATTGCCCTTCATTAATAAAATTTAGATTTTTGGCTTTGGGCCAGTAAAAGTTCCAAACAGGTGTCTGTTAACACATACAGCAGATGCATCAGTATCACTAATTTAGAGTTGTGCTCCTTGCAATATACAAAAGTTTGATTTGTTCGGTTTGTTTTGGTGGGAAATATGTGGCACACCAGCTGCCAAATAATTCATAGTTGATGCCAGCTGATGAACTAAAAATGTCCACAGTGGGAGTGATGAGCAGATCAAAACCACAAAACACTGAGCTCAAAAGTCTAAAATGAGCCAAAATTGTAGAATAAGCCCTCACTGACTAGTTCTTTAGATAGTTTACACGTTTCTCGTACCAAGTTGGACCCCCTTTGCTTCCAGAACTGCTTTAATTCTTCATGGCGTAGATTCAGCAAGGTGCTGGAAACATTCCTCCACATTGACATGACAGTATTACACAGTTACTTCAGAGTTGTCAGCTAGACATCCATGATGTGAATCTCCCATTTCACCACATACCAAAGGTGCTCTACAGGATTTAAATCTGTTGACTATGGTGGCCATTTGAGTACAGTGAACTCACTGTCATGTTCAAAAAACCAGTTTGAGATGATTTGAGTTTTTGTGACATGGTGTGTTACCCTGCTTGAAAGCATCTATCAGAAGATGAGTACACTGTGATCAAAAAGGGATGGACATGGTCATTAAAAATATTTAGGCAGACTGTGGTGTTTAAAAATGCTGGTAAAGGGCCAAAAGTGTGCCAAGAAAATATACCCCGCACCATAAAACTATCCCCACTAACCTGAACAGTTGATATGAGCGACGTTGGAGCCATGCTTTCATGTTTATACCAATTTCCGACCCTACCATCCAAATGCTACAGTTGAAATTGAGAGTTATCAAACCAAGTAACATTTTTCCAGTCTTCTATCATAGAATTTTGATGAGCCTGTGCAATTTGTAGCCTTAGTTTCCTCTTCTTAGCTGACAGGAGCGGCATCTGGTGTGGTCTTATGCTGCTGTAGCCGATCTGCTTCAGGGTTTGACATGTTGCTGCTCTTCTGCATACCTTGGTTGTATTTACTTCTTATTTGAGTGACCATTGCTTTCCTGTCAGCTCAAAGCAGCCTGGCTATCAACAAGGTTTTTTGGGCCAGAAATCTGCTGCTCACTGGATATTTTCTTCTTTCTGCAAACCCTAGAGATGGCCGTGAGGGAAAATCCCAGTAGATCAGCAGTTTCCAAAATACTCAGACCAGCCTATCTGACACCAACAACCACGCCACATTCAGAGTCATTTAAATCACCTTCCTTCCCCATTCTGATGTTGAGTTACTCCCATGTGATTGACTCATTATATATTTGCATTAACAAGCAGTTGAACAGGTATACCTAGTGAAGTGGTCAGAGTGTGTAATACATTTTTTTCCTAGTTTCATTTAAATGATGGTTATTAGTTGTTGTCTATACACTGAAGCTATAATGAAACTTTTATAAAAAAAAAATAATTAAAGCAATATGCTTGATATGTTTTATTCCATCCACTGCATATACCCTTTGTGAGCAGACATGGTTTTGAAATATAATATTTGTGGGTTATATTGCAGCCATGTTTAGTTTTACTGTCAATAGTAATAAATCACATGAATATACAGACTGAGGTTTGCTTTAGCCTCCTGTATTGCTGCGCCAGTCAGTAAATGTTTGCCAGCAGGCAGTATAAAGTGACACTGTGGTGAACCAGTAAAGTTTTTTGGCTATGTCAGTTCACACTGAGCAGTGCTGGTAGACTGGGACGTTACTGTCTGAGCGCTGTGATTCACCAAGTTGGACTTCTGCTTGTCTGGATGATTTTGTGAGTGTGTGTAACTTTCATGACACATTTCATAGGCGCAACTCAAAAAAATCTAACAGACATGCATAAAGTCAACAACATTTTATTTTTTTCCCCCCATTTTGAATCTTTCACAATCAAAAATGAGTGTTTTTTGTAACCATTTGCATATCCACGTGAAGTATAGCATTACATAGTCACTTCCGGACAAGCCTTATTCCATTTTTTTCTCTCGAAAAAGCCTTTCGGCAAAGGTTATACAGTAACACAGAGTACAAATGGTAATTGGGGCAAAGGGTAGCATGAGTAAATACACAGCACAACCAGGAAGAGCTTGGAGCAAAAATGACAAGTGGATGACAGAAAAATGCACATAACAGCCAAAATAATAACCGAATACAATAGAAAATAATATTAATAAAATAATAATAAAATAATGACAGCAGTATACAAGAGATAAGAGACAATTTTACATTTATACATAGTGGCCAGAGGCAGGCACCAGGAAGTGAAACAGTTAAACTTGTACATATTTTATGATCTACTGCAGCTACTGTAGCTAAAACAACTCAGTGCGGAGGTGAGTGGGATCATTAAGACATTGGCCAACGTGGGGACGAGGAACAGCACAATAAAGAGGCACCTTATGAAGAGAGAGAGAGCAGCTTTGCTGGTTGTGACTGGAGAGCCATTTCATTTATTGGACAGATGATTTTTGTCTTGAAATGAAGACTTATTGGTTTTGTTGAGAGAGGCTCGCCTTGTGCTTGCCAACAGTAAAATGTGACTGCATAGCCTTGATTGATATGCGAATAACTGGCCTTCACTTGTTTTGACAACTGAGTGTCAAAGAGGTCAGATCATTTAAACAAGAACCCCAATCTGAACCAAAAATCTTAAAAAAGAAGGGTACCTTACTTGTTTTTTACAAGTTGTGGCTCATACTTTCAGTAAAAGAAAAACTTTGAGGCATTTTCTAAACAAAGAGGAACTGTACAAGGTGTCTCCAAACAAAAAAATCAAGCTGATCATTTAAGTCTACGACTTCCACATCCCAATGCTTTATTTTTTTTTAATTGTTTTTGTTTTCTTCTTAAAATATATATTCCATATATGCAAATTTATATGTCACAGTAATATACAATCTAAGTGCTTCAATAGTGAAGGGGAATTGTGTGCAGATGGTTAAGAGAATGACGGGAGAGGAAGAACAGGGAAGAGAGGGAGGAAGAATGTAACTCTTTGCCAAAAAGGGAGATGTTAAAGGAAGGATGTGTCTTTGGTTGAAGGAATGTTCCCATAATGCCACAATAAACACTGGCCAGCCACTAAGGCAGTTTACACTAATGAAGAATTGAATAATGTTTTAATTTTCCACAAGAGAAATGTCCCAAACTCCAGCTCTGAAGAGTTTCATTCTGTCACATCCCTCATTAGTCTAACTCGAAGGATAGGCGGGAGGTAGGAGAGAGTATAGGAAGGGGTACAGGTGACACAGTGAAACTTGATGGTGAAATCACATCCTACCTACATCTCACACTGATCACTAGCTTCTTTTATGCCTTGCAAGGTGCCAATGTGAGTCACAATTCTTATTGTCTGTCCACTGCAGATGGCAGAGAGGTGACAGTAATACGCTCCAGCCACTCCAATTTGTCTTTAATCTCGCCTCTTATTGCGCCCACCCCTCCCACTGCTGGAACCCTTTTTCCCTCCCTCCTTTTTAGCCTCTGGCCTCTCAGTCACCTGAGACTTGGCTTCTTCCACACACTCAGTCTCATTCTCAGTGTCTTTGCTCTCCTCATTGGCATTGCCAATGGGAGGGTTGCTGGGCAGAGCTAGGTAAGGATGCTGGGGCAAAGTGGGAGAAGGGGACATCGAGGTGTTGACCAGTCCCTCCGCCTGAGCTCCAGATGCCCCGTTGGAGAGAGCTCTGTACTTCAGGCGGAGCTTGTGGGGAAGAGCAGTAGCTTTGACCTCGGCTTGGCACTCACCATGCAAACTGCCAGCTCCCTCCATCTTCTGGTGGTAGCTGCTGATGTCTGAGGAGGATGAGGAGGGGGACTCGTCATCTGTGGAGCCCTCCTTATCAGAGCTACGGGGATCTCCATCACTTGACGAAGTGTCTTTAGGGAAGGAGTTCTCCTGATAGAAACCATCAGCTCGGGGGCCTCCCTCATAGGTGAGCACCGGGGGCTCTTCATCCAGTGTGTTGAGGTAGCCATTGTGCTGCATGAAGGAGGACTTCCCCTCCTCATTGTTATGGATCAGATCTGGGGCGAAGGGGTTTTGGTGGTTTTCAGTGTGCTGAAGACTGTGGTTGTCGTGCTGCTGATGATTATACGTTTGCTGCAGCTCCTCTGCTGACTCAGCATGACCATTGGTGTATTCATACTGTGGCGAGTCCAAGGTCTTCGTCCTCTCTAACTTCTCAGCGACTTCTGTGATGGTCACTGAGCAGTCAGAGAACTTGGAGGTCAGTGTGTCCTGGCAATGCTGAGGTGCTCTGCTCTGCTGGGACTGCTGCTCCTCGGGCCTCTGGCTCTCCATGGGGTAACAGCCACTGCTGGAGCGATACAAGATGACACTCCTCTGAGCTGAGGTGGCCTGAGGAGCAGGGCTGGAGGCCTCCATGTGGCACTGCTGCTGTTGCTGATGATGCTGGAAGTCCATGACACTTTCCGCCAATTGGGCGCTTTGCTGGTGAGAAGAAACCAAAGTGGTGTGGTTGCCATGGTAAGCCCCATTTGGCATTCCATTGGGGATCCCATTAGATATCCCATTAGTGATCCCATTGGGAATCCTGCTGCTTTCCAGTCCAGCCATCTCCATGCTTGATGGCTCCTTCTTTATGTTGTAGCCCATGGGTTCAGGGCTGGAGGAGCTGTCAGACATGTCAGACACAGAGCCCCGTGGGGAGTACTTGTGGAGAGTGGAGTGGCGCTCGCCGCGGCTTGACTGTTCAGCTTCTGATGAGTCTGAATTCAGCATCACCTGGGATGCACTGGAGTAGCCGCTGCTTGAGAGGTAGGCATTACCATTTGGTGTGCCATTGGCGCTGCTCCCATTGCCACCAGTGTTTCCATCAGCAGCGCTGTTGGAGATCTGCTGACTTTTCTCCATGTAGGAGGCTGTGCTGATGAGACCAAAGCGCAACTTGAGCTGAAGGAGCTCCGTCTTAAGACGAACATTCTCCTCATTCAGTGCCATGACCCGGTTCTCCAACACCATGTCATTGAGGCGACGCTTTTCCCTTGAACGCTTGGCTGCTTCGTTGTTCTTCCTCCTTTTTTCCCAGTAAGAGGCATCTTTCTTCTCATCAGAAATGAACTCTCTCTTGCGACGGGAGGTCACCGTAGGCTTGCTACCTTTAGCCTGACGGCCAATCCGTGCAGCACCTTCAGAAGTAGGGGATGGGAGGCTCCCATTGTAGGGGGAATAACCGTCAACCTCCATGGCATTTTTGTTGCTGGTGGATGGGAGGTGTAGACTGAGACTTTCCATTTTTTTCCAGCAGGGTGCTAGAGTAGGACTCTAGCCAAGGGTAAAGGGGGGAAGGGAAATTATATGAAACTATATAAGCCTTCTGCTTTGTTACTAAGATGTCTGGCCTATGTCGCAGGTTCAGCGAAAACTTCTGGATGAGGTATTTGTGCTCCTCGAAAGGATAGCCTCATTGATTTCCGTTTGATTCAAAATGTTCAAGTGTCCAAATTAGCCAGGAAGATTAAAAAGAGGTGGAACTCCACAAAAACCTCAGACATTGAAGTAGTGTTCTGAATGAGGAATCTTAAACAAGCAACAAGTTCTGTATTTTGGGCAAAAGGTTTTCCAGCTGTCTTGGCAAATAGTTCAAAGCAATCTCTAGAGGTTCGCTGGGGGTGATTTCGAGTTTATCAGTGGCTTCCTAGATCTTCAGCAGAGCTGTGATGTCTGTCAGGCAGCTGACCTGCTTCTTTTAATGCCTTACACGCGATGTAGGTCAGTCCGTCTACTTCGGGGATCCTTAAGTATTCAGCTTCAGTGCCGCTGTTTGTCAACCACTAAATAGGTTACTGAAACAATGATAGAGAGAGGGAGGGGAACAAAGGAAGAGAGTTGCATTAGCTGTAAAATCACTGCAGTTCATTGTGGCATATATTTACATCCAAGTCAGGTCAAATTAGATTTACAAACTGTATTACAAAGCCTTACTCTGGGTCCCTTTGGTCTAAGGGTTGAGATCAATACGCAGTCTGTTCATTTCAATTCAACCGGCACAGAAACAACTATGACATAACCCCTAAAGATTCACACAGTGTTTCTCTTTCTTGAATCTGTTTCGTTGACTTCAAAAAGAAAATGAAGGTAAGACGCAGAGCATGAGTAAGCAGCACACAAACACAGGACAGAGGCTGGGACTAAACATGTGTATGTGCTGCTGCTGTTCCTGCTGCAGAGCGCTTGTGTAAGGCAGAGCTCTGTCACATAATGAGAACTGAGGCAGGCTGACCTGCTGCCTGATCTGCAGAGCTGGGGGAGGAAAGATAAAAATGAGATCTTCACACTGATTCTGTATTACTGCAGACACAGTGTGGCGTATGATGCAACGAAAAACGTGCATGTAAAGTTTCTACTTATAAATTTCATTTTCCAAAATGTTGGAAACAGGGGAGAGTGGCTTCTGTTCTACCACAGTTCCTCTGGTATTTCATCTTACTGTCTGAAATTACTCAATTCCACAAACCACTTAACTTCCTTATGTGGTGTCAACATCTTAGCTCAACAGGAAGCTTTACCCACTCAACACGCCTCACATCACTGAGTTAAAAACAATGGCAAATGCAGCACAGGCGGATGTTGACAGCAGTCCTGTGTTATGTAATAACGAGATCTGACCTTATTTTTCTTTACTGCAGTCACTCGAATGCAATACACAGATGATACATATTAATTAAGAACACATCATTACACGGGGCCCCGAAGTCCTTTACAAACATAAAAACATCCTTTTTACGCCACATGCACACACGCGCACACTGAGCAAATGCATCAATCTAGGTCACTGTGCCTGTGGGCAACAATGAATCTGGTGTCGCATTTCATTTGCAATAATGGAATTAAACAGAGCACAAATATGGCCTTCCATCATTAGGAACACAGGAATCCCCACAGAACATTCTCTGCTACTTTTTGACTCGATGCTTTCAGTGCTGCTGTGGGGAAAACAATGTTTTTATTATGTTGTACACTATACGACTGTTATGGATGTCCTATTTATGTCCTGCTATTAGTAAAAATAAGACAGAGCTCTCATAAATTTAGATCACGTAAGCAGGGATGGCAAGCAGCTCCTGCTCACTGTTTATGCTCTAATGTTTGTCTTGTGTTCGTTCTGTGCAGTGAAGCCTCAAAAATTAGAAAAGGCAGCACAAGCAATGAAACAGACGATTCCTGTTATGTAAACAATAATGCAAAGTCAACAAGAGGAGAACAAAGGTTCTCTGATGAACAAGCCTAGTTCAGATTGACCTCTGTTATGTTTTTCCAGTATAACAAACCACTTACTTTTAGTCACATCACTATTTAATCTAGTGAATGTCTCCTCCAGGCTTGTTACTGCATTTTTCTGCTTCACTCTGAGTCAGCAACCCTGTTACATAATCTCACAATTTAAAGAAACCCAGATTGTGACCTTGGAACAGCTTGAAAACTGCTCTGAATAATTAACCATTTATTTAATCATGCCTATTATGTTGTAACTCAGGGGGCAAAGTGTTCTGTAGATATGCTGTAGGGAGATCTTCAAACTGATTATTTCTTTTACTGTCTCATCTTTTGAAGAAACTTGTGTAAAGAACCATAAGGGATCAAAACACAAATGGCAACAGATGTGGAAACATGTACGGTCACCCCCACCCATCCCTTAAATCATTTTTGTAAAGACATGTAGGGAGGGGGTGTGAAACAACGGCGGGTAGGAAGGAAGCACACACACACACATCTGTGCTGTCCCACTGACCTAGAAACGACGCTAAGCGGTAAACACTCCTTCTGTCTTTGACGGTGCGCCACAAAATAGGTCAGTAGGACCGCAATGGAAGGAGGGCAGGAGAGGGAAAGAGAGTACTAGACTACACTCTAAAAATAGAGCGAAAGAAAGGTTAGGGAGGGAGGAATCAGAGTGAGATGGGGGTGAGAGCGAACATGAGAGGAATTTTACAGAAATTGCAGCAGGAGGTATAAAAGACAAGACACTTGAATACGTCATCTGCCTGACAATCAGATTACAAAAGCCTCTGTGATGTCCATGCAACATTAATTCCCATTTGCTCTAGAAACCTTCCAACACCTTTTACTGCACATAAGAATAAGATTCAGCAGCATATGAAAATGATAGTGAGAGATATGGCATTGACGTCAGAGCACACACCCATCTCTGCAGCCAAATTCACATATAACAGGCTCTCTCTTAGGACTGCAAGGGGAGGGGCTGCTGTTGTTGCTCGTAGTGTACGTGCTCTGAATTTCTCTTGTTGCAGAGAAAAGCTTGTGTAACACATGCATATTACACAGCAGCAGGAGCTACAGGTTACTGGCTGTGAGTGCCCTCCAATCTCCCTTTTCACTATCCTCTGTGTGCATGTTGTGCTCTGAATAAAAGCCAAGACTAATGCTAGAAAATAAAGGCATAGGCCAATGTGCAATTGGCTCTCTGCAGAGGCTAATTTCCCATTAAAGCGAATTATTCACTGCCGCTACTGTACAGATCGCTGCCCTGCTTTGTTTTGTTTTTTTTCACTCAGACACAACTTTGAAGTAGTTCCCAGACACTTGCCGCTCCAGGAGGAATGCTTCACCTCTGACCCTCTCTGAGGCAAATGTGAGTAAAACACATGCCGTCCTCTTCTTCTCCTCCATCTTTTAAATGATCCAATGCCACACACGTGGAGGGGCCCCAGCTTGGAGCCATTTTCCCCCGTGGCTTTTTGTTAAACAAAACTAAGAAGACAAGAATCCAGACATTCCAGGTCAACTACTGGGACTTACATGACTACGTGCTATTTAGCAAGTGCCCAAAGTAACATGTGACTTAAAATGCTCTAAACTGTGGGGTAAAGATAACATAATTTTTTTTGTTAAATCTGATTTTCAGCAGCATACAAGTCAAAGGTTTTAGTTACTTGCAGACACCAGATAACCGCTGTGCAGATTTACAGAGTGAATCAATAAAATGTGCCAAAGCTATTGATTAAATTGCAAGTAAATCTCTCAACTCAGTTAAATCTTTTGGCATATGTGGTCTCGTATTCCTCAGAGCAACAGACAGAGCAGCCAAAGTAGTCCACCACTTGCCCTGTATACCTCATGTCGCGTCACCCAGATACAGGTCTGACCTATATTCTGAAAGCTGGCAGGGACAGTCATGCCTCTGAAAACAGACCAGCTGGCAGTAGGTGGACTCACCAAAACTGCGCCTGCCTTCGCCAGACAGGGGTTTCCATGCATTGCATCACATCCTGAATGCTCACTTGTTATTCTAACTTTAAAAACAGTCACCCTAAGCCCTGGCAGAGATCTTGTTTGAGACAACAACAAAAAAATAGTGTTATATCTGGTTCAGCCTTCTTCTTTTTCTGCTCCATGCTTCCTTTGTGGTGGAAAAAGAAGACTAAGCAAGTTAAAAATAGCTCACAGACATTGAGCAGCTGAGTTACATCACTGATAAAAAAGCTTTTCTGCTTAAACAGCTCCTTTAAATGTAAGAACTGTGTTGTTAATACAGATATAAATGACTGAGGGGGGGAAGAAAAAAACTGCAGGGTGGGAACGGGAATCAATTACAAAGCGCCTCTGTCCCAGGAGGGAGCTGCTGTTTATTGCTTCTCCCTGCTGTGTGCTGGTTATGTCATAGCCTCCAACTCCCTCAAAGCAGAAGCTCTGTGCTTTACTTAACACACCTTGAGAGTACAGAAGAATCACCCACTGACTCACTTTGAATAGAAATCACACATTCTGACACTGTTTTCCCCTTTGAATGCGCAGTTGTTGATATATGCTAGAGAAAATGAACAAAAGCATGAATATGTTTATTTTCGATTTCCCTTTCCTGTAAGTCTGCAGTCCAATATGTAAAAACACGCACTATTTTTCCTTCTGCGTCCGCTCTGATTTGGGTGGTTTTATCTGGAATAGTCCTTTAAATCAATTTACAGCCACTCCATAATGCCACTGTTTGTCTTAGCCTGGGCAGCCACACAGATGAATCATTGCCTTTGTGAGTGAACTGATCCAGTGACCTACATTTGTATAAAAACATGTAAATATCCAGCGCGCAGCAGCTATTATTGTGCATGAAGCAGCAGCCCCCTCAGCTCCATGGAAAACACCACCATGAGGGAAGTCACATCGCCTTGACATTGACCTCATAATGCGCCGTGATATGCCCAACCACGTTTCCCCCGGTCGGCCTGAACGCTCCGCCGCAGCACGAAGGACACAAAACACGCAGCACAACGGCGACAGAAAGTAGCACCGCGGCCCCGTGGGCTGCTTGTTTTACGTGACAAAAAAAGAGCCGCATACGTCTGAAAGTCACGGACGGACGCGGGATCCACCGGCAGAGCCGAGAGTCGCCATGTGAACAATAACCGTCCGCGGGCATCGTGTCCTCGCCTCGACACACACACACACACACAAACGCGCCCAAAGAGCGGATTTATCCGCAGAGAACCGGGAAAATATGCAAATAAACAGACAGAAACAGAGCACGGCAGCTAGCCGCTCAGTCAAAACATACCTTTCCACGTCCTGGAGGACAAGCGAGGAGGAACAAAAAAAAAAAAAACGTTCAGGCTTCCCCGACACAAAAGCTGTCTCGCTCCCGTTTCCTCATTCCCGTGTTCCTGTGGAAGAAAGAGCAAAAAACTTTCTTCTGCTTCTCCCCTCCGTCGGTGCTCGGGTCAGTCGCGGTGGAGTCAGTGGGTCTGCTGGATGCGGTTTCTGTCGTTTGGCTCGGGCTGCCCGTGTGTTGTGCGCCGCCGGACACTTTGCTCCAGTTTCTCCGGCTCCCTTTCTAGAAATATGTGTTAGTAGGTCAGCGGTTGCATAACAGCTCTTAGGCTGCCTAGTCACGTTTTTGTCCCCTGTCTCTCCGCGCCTCTCTCTCTCTCTCTCTCTCTCTCTCTCTCTGTGTGTGTGTGTGTGTGTGAGTGTGTGTTATTAGCGCCTCTCTTTTTGTTCTCCTCTCCGCCCCTTAATCTCCATCTCCATCCTTACTCCACCATGTAATGCCATCTCATTTGCAGGACTGGTTAAGTTTATAACAAGGGCATGCACCATGCTGTGAACCATCTTAATTCGGTCATTATTTACCACAAAAAAATGCCCTTAAAATGAAAAAAAATGACACCAAATGACATAATCAAATGGAAAAAACCCACCAGCTATTAACTGAAAACGTGTAGGGTGAAGCTGGAGTTTCTTACATCTGTTTTTTTTCCATGTAGCCTACACTAAATGGCAACTAGATTTCACCAAAAACAAAGAGCAAAGGAAAATTAAAATCTTTATTAATTGTGTTACAGATTCTCCATTAGATATAAATCTCTTTCTATATAAATATATAGATTTAGATATAAAATTGTGAGATATGGTTATATAACTACCAACCTTAATAATATAGGATAATATGTGCATGTGCAATCAAAATACTTTTTTCAGAATCAGACTCTGAATGATTTTTATTGCCATTGTCAGTGAAAGACTTAACAAACTAGGGATTTACTTCGGTGCAATGGTGCAACATGAAACACAGAACATAGAGTAAGAGAACAAAATAGATAAAGAAAACTAGAGTAAAAATAAGATAAATAATAAAGCAATAAAACTATAAAACATGTACTGACTGATTTGCAATGAACAGTAGAGCAGCAGATGCAGTGGGATTGTGCAATTACAAGTAAAAATAAGATAAAATAGTAAAGCAATAAAACTATAATACTCTGCATATTAGAATTGCTCTGGTATGGCTCTTCTCTCTTGCACAGAAAGGAGACTGCATATAATTTTGTTGTACTTATCTATAATGACAATACATTTTCTAATTCTGATTCTAGATTTGAAAGAAAACAATATGAGATTCAATAAACCTCACTCAAAGTTAAAACAGTAAAACAGTAGATATAAATCTATATAAATATAAAAGCTATGTCACATAACCACATAAAGTTAAAAGTTAAAAACAGTACTCAAGATAAACAGGATATGGCCTTAAGATAAACAGTCCAGGTGTTAAAGGGAGGAGTTGTGAAGTTTGATGGCCACAGAAAGGAATGATTTTCTCTGGCGTAATGTGGTATGAGTCTGCTTCTGATCATGTTGTAAAACAACAATAAAAAAATCATAAAAATGACAATCATATCTCGGTTTAATATTCGTTTACCACCTTTTAAAAGCAGACATGAAAAACTGAGTGGATGATTTTTTATACAGAGTTTACTGAGACATTTTTGCATAGCATACATTTGTATAATTGTCAGCAAATTTGAAGTCCCACAGCTGATACAGAAATGCAGTGCATATAAATGAGGATTAAGACTCCACAAGCCACAATTTATTCATTATATTAATATATGGGTCGATATAGAGTGGTTGCTTTCCCATTAATGTGTAACTTTATCCCCACCAACAGGGGATATTTGGCTTTCATTTCACACACAGGCCTTTTTGGTGTTTGCAAACAATAAAGCAAAGTCACTACTTTTGCTTTCACTTTAAAGTGCAGCTTTTCAGGTCCATATATCATCAAGCAGAATTTAAATGTCCAAAGCTAACTTGAACTTCACTGCATTTGAAAGAGAAATGAAATAGTTTTTATTTGATTCTTTACAGATGAGGAATTTAGGAATTTCCCACCATGTCACTTTTGTCATTTTGGGGACTTGAACTCACTTCCATCTACTAAAGAATGCACACAATGTATAATTATAACTCTGTGGTGTAAAAACAATTCTTTCTTTCTTTCTTTCTTTCTTTCTTTCTTTCTTTCTTTCTTTCTTTCTTTCTTTCTTAGAGGCCATTAACCATGAAATTCAAGGTAAATTACACAATAAGTGGGTAGCTGTGATGGTACCAGTGTAAACAAATCCATGTGTATGAAAGAAATTGTAAAAATAGGGGTCCCAATGACATCATAACCAACAGAAAACCAGTCCTCTGTTATGTAGGCTGGTTACATCATTGCTTTTGACACCTGCAGTCATTTTCTAGTTCTCATTTCAAAATGAACACTTCAAACCCAAATCAGGGCTTAAAGTGCTGTTGTCCATCTATACTGTTTTGCCCATTTGGGAAAAATCAACTGTGCTGATGTCTGTATTCTCATAACTGTAATGGATTTAGATTGTACTTGTATTATGGTGCTTAAAATGAGAAAAAAAAAATTCAAATGCATTTGAAAAAACTCAACAGCAACATCTCTGATCAAAATCATGATCACTGCAAAAAACTGAGACATTTTTGTGCAAGAAGTTTTATTTATTTACGATCTACTTTCTTTCAACTGAATCACACCCATGCATTTTGGATAAATCTTAGTCTCTCTTAGACATGGAAGGAATCAATTTTTATAATTATTTTGCTTTTTTACTGCCTAATATAAATCTATTTTGTCATTTGTTTTATCTTTGCACCAAGGGTTTTGGCATAATTGCTGTTATTTTCAGTTTAAGTTAGTTATTATCTCAGTGTTCAATGCCAATAACATGCCGTAAAACAGAACTGAACAGAACATGTTATAAATTATATATCCATTTGTTTTTAAATATTTTTAACCTATACTGGAAGTGGAATCTGCTTAGGTGCTTTTTGTAGTTAACCCACAAAGCCTGTTGTTCTCATCCTTACCATATTTCATGTGCAGTTACGTCAGCCCTGCTTTGTATCAGACAGACATCCACTTCCAACCCACTTTCACGTTCATGTCCCTTCCCCCTGCTTTATCTAAATCCACACATGTACACCAGTTCCCCAAACACACACACGCCCACCATCATCGCCACCACCATTACCATGTTGGGCAAACAGCGGCCTTGAACTTGTCTGGCTCCTCCCTCTCCCACCACCAGTCCTCTGCTAGAACCACCAACCCCCAACACACTCCTCCATTTCTTCAGCTGCCTCTGTATGCAGGCATTCCCTTGGCAACTGTGGTGTAGTGGTGCCTGCCTAGCAACCCTGTTACTCCATCTTATATGGCTTATGGTATGGGTGGGGGTGTGGCAGACTGGGCTTGATGGAGACTGGTCACAGACAAAAGATCTCATGTGGTTTTGTGGTATCTTGTGGTTTTGGTGGAGAGAGAGCCTGAAGAATGGGTCCCTGCTGCTGCACAAGTCTGCAGAGACCTCTTTAACCTCGTATTTTAGCTTTCAGTTGCATCTGTTGAGATTGTTATTATATCTGATGTACTTTTGCTATAATTATGCTATTAATGAATTTTAATTTCTTATGTTGATTTAACTTGAATCTTACCATACTTATTTACTATTTCATTATGATTTCTTTTATTTGCTGATGAATACTGTCCTAAAATGATTGAAATTATTCACTTTCTTAAAATTTTGTGGCTTTAAGCTCTGCCATAGCTCATGCTTTGTGCAGTACATCGTGTTTCCACCTGAAATAAAATATTAATATGCTACTGAAATAAAGGTTTTCTTGCTTGTTTGGTCAATTTAATTTCCAAGTCTCTATTTCACATATGAATTGTGCTTTGTGAATAAAACTGATAAACAATTCTTTGCTTCCCACCCAGCATTACACCTCTTCTTGTTGTGCATGTGC
Source organism: Etroplus canarensis (assembly GCA_015106775.1). NCBI lineage: Eukaryota > Metazoa > Chordata > Actinopteri > Cichliformes > Cichlidae > Etroplus > Etroplus canarensis. The sequence continues at coordinate 12,470 of VUQH01081026.1, read as the reverse complement.
AGCATGTGAGACTGTAGTAAGCACAAAGAAGCAACACTGCTGTGAATGAAGGAAGTGACTGAATGAATGAGTCAGTGACCATGCTGTTAAGGAGACCTGGCGCCACCTGGTGTTGATTAAAAAAAGACATTACTGAATGTGGAATTACCTTAGATTGCATTAATGCAGAATTTTAACATTCAGTCATAATTTGAGACAAAATTGAATAACTAATTCTGTCTGCTGCTGCTTTCTGGCTCTCTGCTGTTATCAGAGTGTATTTCACGATCACATTTTGGATGTCTATGAGCAGATTTGTAGTGTTTCCAGGAGCTGATGTATTCTGAACCTGTATCCTTCACTTCCATGTGGGTCAATCAGTCTCCACCGCAGCTGCTTCAAGGCTAAAAATAGCTTTTCTGCTGCTGACGTGATAGATGACTCATGCAGAGTGCTGCTGCTCTCCCTGCACTCACCCCTCTCTCCCTGGCACTGTCCCACACCCACTGTCCCCTTTATTTCAGCCGCCCTATGCAGATGGGACTGACGATGAGGTGGTGTTTAGACTTTTAAAGTATTCATTAAACAAAAGAAGGCCAAATGATATCAGTTTATCTAAAAAAGAAACTTGTGACACTCTTGCGCAGTGCACCTCCACCACTCAGGTGCCACACCTACCTTAGCTCTCTCTGTGCCCAGCCACAAGAAGTCCACCATGTATTAGAAAATGTGGCATAAAACACTTCTCTTAAAATGTGTAGAGTTCAAAAATACAACAGTCATTTACTGTCAGACTTAATTCACTTAAAGAGTTTTCTTTATTTAACTAGAGCACTGCCTGCCAGATTTATTTATTTATGTATTAAAGCTACAAATTACAGATGTCTTCTAAATGCTTCATAAGCAGATAAGAACAACGCTATGAGCATGCAGTCACTCAGTGTGTGATATTGTGCCTGTTGTGGCTACGCAGAACAGGCAGATTGCAGATTGCTTTTCCAAACAACATGAGTGAGTCATTGTAGTCATTTGCCACCAAATGAAGACAAATAATAAACATAATTTTATTAAAACACAAAAAATACAGTATTTGTTCAGCTATTTTTTGTGGGAACCAGTTTGAAATTAAAGTCTTTTCTGTCAGCTCTATTTTTTCCCAAACCCCTTTAAAGGCCCATTTCAAGGTGAAATACAGAGATTACTTTTAGGTTAGGGTTTGGGTAAGGATTTGGCCCTTCTATATTTGTTGCAGTTAAAATTAGGGCCTTACAAAGAGCCAAATAAACATGCTGGTATGTGTATGAAAAACTGTGTGGACTGCTTGCACATTTTATTCATGCAAATTTAAATTTTAGTAAAAATAACAAATTTTCTTGACATAAAACAGGTTTCTATTTCCAAAGAGCAGAGTTCACTCACAGCATTGAACAGTGTCATCTCTAAACATTACTGTAAACCAGATACAGTTACAGTGAACAGGACAAAAATCATACCACACCCCAAAAAAGTCATTTGAACCATAATTTAATGTTATACACAAAACAAATGTGTCTCTAAAAGGTGTGTTTGTCGTGCTGTGTTCTGTCTTGTTCTAACATCCCCTCATTGTGTTTTAGTACAGTATAAAGAAATGTAAAGCATCTTAAATTCTGTGATGTGATGACTCACACAGATTCAGTGTGTCTTTCTTAATTCTGCTGCTATTGTCCATCACTGGAGCAAACAGACCTCTAAGCTACGGTCCCAATTCCAAAAAAGGTTGGCTGCTTGAAATATAAATTTATAAATCTCATAAAACAATAGTTTTATCACAACATATCAGAAAACAGAAAATATATCAAATGTTGAAAGTGAGACATTTTACTATTTCATAAAAAATACTGGCTCGTGTTGATGATTTGATGGTAACATATCTAAAAACATTGGGAGAGGGCCATGTTCACCACTTTGTAGCATCCCCTCTTCTTTTGACACCAGTCCATAAATGTCTGGGAACTGAGGAGACCAGCTGCTAGACCTTTGGGAGAGGAATGTTGTCCCATTCTTGTCTGATATAGGATTCCAGTTGCTCAACAGTCCTGGGTGTTCTTTGTCGTATTTTGCATTTCATGATGCACCAAATGTTTTCACCACCTGGACTCTTCTACTATGAAGTTATGCTGTTGTAATAGCTGCAGTATGTGGTTTAATGTTGTCTCACTGAAATATGCAAGGCCTTCACTGAAAAAGACATTATCTACAGGGGAGCATATGTTGCTCTAAGACCTGTATATACCTTTCAGCATTGATGGTGCCTTTCCAGATATGCAAGTTGCCAGTCGCTTCAGAACTAATGCACCCCCACATCATCAGAGATGCAGGCTTTTGAACGGAGCACTAATAACAAGCCAGATAGACCCTCTCCTCTAAGGTCCAGAGTACGCAGCATCCATGATTTCCAAAAAGGATTTAAAATTTCATTTTGTCTGACTACAGAACAGTTTTCCATTTTGCTTCAGTCCATTTTAAATGAGCTTTGGCCCAGAGAAGATGATGCTTTTGTGGATGGCACAGCGAACTGTGTTCACAGGCAATGATTTCTGGAAGTGTTCCTGAGCCCATGCAGTGATTTCCATGACAGGATCATGCCTGTTTGCAACTCAGTGTCACCTCAGGGCCTGGAGATCATGAGAATGTAGTATTGTTTTTTCCTTTGGCACAGAGATGTTACCAGATTCTCTGAATCTTTTGATGATGATATATGCTGTAGATTAGGGAATATTCAAAGTCTTTGCAGTGTATGACATTATACTGAAATTGCTCCACAATTTGTAGGTGCAGTTTCACACAGATTGCTGAATCTCTGCCTATCTTTACTTATGAGAGACTCTCAATCTCTAAGGTGCTTTTTAAAATACCCAATCACATTAGTGGCCTGTTGCAAATTAACTTAATTAGTTGCAACATGTTCCTCCAGCTGTTTCTTTTTACTACCAATTACTTATCCAGCCTTTTGTTGCCCTTGTCCCAACTTTTTTGAGATGTGTTGCTGTCATTAAATTTAAGATGAGCTAGTATTCATTAAATAGTCTTTCAACATTTGATATGTTTTCTATGTTCTTATAGGAATAAAGAATTAGTTTATGAGATTTGCTAATCATTGCATTGTGTTTTTTGTGTTATATTTTAGACAGCACCCCGACATTTTTGGAACTCAGGATATATTATTTTCCAGTAAAACATGAGTGTCATTTCAGAGGTAGCTACTTACACTGGTGCCATCCCACACTGAGGAAATCAGTTTGGTGGTTTGGAGAAATACGGTCTGGATTTGACCCTCCCCTGCTATAGTTTTAGGCTATCTTAGGAAGCAACTGCTCAGAGAAGAGCCTCTTGAGCTGAGCCACCTCCTGAGACAAACAGCTGATCTGCGACCTGAGACTGTTGTCCTCTGTTGAATACCTGTTATCACTTGAGTTCTGCAGAAGGGACGAGTTAAAATATCCAGAAGTTGAACACTGACCCCGCTGCCCAAGCCTACCCCAGGCCTCCTCTATAGACCAAGTAGCCTGGCTCTCCATCCGACCATCCCATCCCACCTGCTGGTCATTTCTCATCTGGATGTTTGGTCCCACCGTGGCTACAGGTGTGCCAGTATGCCTCCCATCTGGAGATGAAGGCATCTCCCCTCCATCGTTGCTCCCCCCTGGGCCTTTGAAACGAAGTTTGTGTGGGAGGCTCCTCAAAATCTCAAGTGAGTCTTGTTTGTTTACAGACTGTCTCTCCCCGCACTGAGAAGGCCTGCCGCACTCACCCAGTGTGCCATCAAAAAACAAAGGGCTGCCAACATTTGAGCCACATGAGGTAGAGACACCAGGCTCCTGAGATGAGCTGTGACTCAGCAGAACCTCGGCTGCTCTTGCTTCATTGATGGTCGCCTGCTGTGGAGGCTGAGAGGGGATCTGATGAGTGCTTGCCCTGGGCTGTGTGCTGATGTATGAGGGGCCATCAGTGTGAGTCTGGTAGAGATGTGTTGTGCTGGAGGTTGGGTGGGGACAGACGGGTGCAGTCAGTGGTAAGATGGACACATTAGAAGGATCCTTAACCAAGCCGAAACGAAACTTGAGGGCCAACAGCTCAGCCCTGAGGCGGGCATTCTCCTCCAGCAGAGCCATCACCCGCCTTTCCAGCACCATGTCATTGGCTCTGCGCTTCTCTCTGGATCGTTTGGCTGCCTCATTGTTTTTTTTTCTCTTATCCCAGTAGCCCTCATCCTTTTTCTCAATGGGGATGAACTCTCGTTTGCGACGTGTATTGTTGCCGCTGTCTTCATCACAGCTGCTGCCAGCGTTGGACAGGCTGTCCTTGCGTTTAAAGGCAAACGTGTGACCAAGGAGGCTTCGGGCCAGCTGGCTCGTGGAGGTCAGGATGGAGACAGCCTCATCAGTGAAGGACCCGGTGCCCCCCTGAGGCCTGGGCCCCACATCCAGCAGAGACGGCACTGACTGGTCCTGAGTGACGCCTCCTGCCGTCTGACCCGTCATTTTGAACACTCCACTACAAAGAGGTGCAGGGTTGGGTGAAATGTGCTGCAATAGCTCCACCTGGAGGGGAAAAACAAGAATGTACGTGTTGAGGTGAGGATTTGGTTACAAGGTTGAAAAATTTAAACCTACACTGTACTTTTGCCATTTGTGCCATTTTAAGTAAAACACTAAAAGAAAAAAAAGCTCTCAAATAAACAAATAACAACAAACGTAACAAATGTTGATGTAGCCTTAAAAATGACAGCAGTCTTATTTGACTATTCTTGCTAAAGATGTACAGGAAAGTTTAAATTTACAGCCATCAAATGACCAGCAATGAGTAATTTTCATTTTCAGCTCGTACGGGATGACAAGAATAACATTTATTTTAACTGATGAAAAGCAACAATGTAAAGGTGACGTTTAAAAGGCATAGAAGTTGAATTACTTACAAATCAAACAGCTGCAAACATCTGATTAAAAAGAGCCTCTGGGTCGGAGAGGAGACCGTGAATCTCAGCAGGTCATCTGGATGTTTCCTCTCCTCGACACACAGCATCTCTGTGCCGTTTCTTCTCCCGCTCTCTGGTTCAGCCGGGGTCGGAAACTCACCCCGGGTAACCCACTCCCCCTCCTCCTCCTAACGAGAAGACCACTGAGTGAAAATAGAGAGGCAGAGAGAGGGGAAAAAAACAGTCTGATGGTGTTGTTAGATTACCTCCAGCAATCATACCGGTTATATATAACACTGAACATGATGCGTCAGACTGAGATAAAGAGATAAATCTCAGTTTTAACTGATGCAGCTGAGGTTACAAGATTTGCCTAACAGAACAACCTTTTTTTGCGTTATCAGCAACTTATCAAACACAAACTCACCACAGACAGGCTCGTGATTCATCAGACTGATAAGACAGAAAGTGGAGTTTCACCCCCACCGCCAGCAGCATTGGGCTGGAGTGCTGTTAATCTTACAGAGCCCAACACCATTGGATGAGAGCATGGCCATTAGGAATGCAACTTTGCGCTTACAGGCTGAATGTACTTCACTGTGTGTGTTTTATTTTATTATTTCTCTGCTTCTACTGTCATGGTCCTAGGTTTTTGTAGTCTAGTGTTGTGCTTTTTGAGTTTTGGTTTTGAGCTTCTGAGTTTCTTCTCATGCTCTGTTTTTTGTATTCAGTGTTTATGGTTGAGCCTTAGTTCTATAATGTAAGCTTTCAGTTGGAGTTTTGAGTTTTTGTTTCTAGTTTTATTTTGTCTCTAGCCCCTCTTTGTGTTTTGACTGTTATTAGTTCCCTCTGTGTCTCCTCAGGGTTATCCTATTATTATTATTATTTTTTGTCTTCTGTCAAGTATGATTTTGTCTGTTTCTATGTTTCACACATCCTGTTTTACTTTGATGCCAGTTGGTTTCTATGTATTATGTTCAGTTTTGCTTCCTGCCCTTGATTGTCATCTGTGCCCCTCTCCCTCCTGTTGCTTTTTTGTTATACGTGTGTGTGTATTTATACTCCTGCCACTCTTAGTTCATCATCGAGTTGTTAGACTTATGTCTCTGGAAGCCAGTGTGTGTTCCTATTTCCTGTGTTTCTATACCTGGTTGTACTTCATGGACTTTGTTTATTTTGATGGGCTTCCTCAGCTATTAAAGCTCGCTTTTTGTTTCCCCTCATCCTGTGTTCTGGAGTCTTGCTTTGAGTCCTCTCTCCTCCTCACTCACTGACAATTGATGACATCTGCTCTACTATATTTTAGATGCAAATATTGTACTTTGTATGTCATACCATTTATTTCAAAGCTTTACTTATTTATTATTTTGAAAACATATTGCATTATATTGTGAGGCCAAGGAGTTCTTCCTTCCCACATTCACTAAGTGCATGCTCATGGGAGCTCATCTGATTTTTGCCTTTTTTCTCTAATACTGTGGGGTCTTTACCTTACAGTGTGAAGCGCCTTGAGGCAACTTTTGCTGTGAACTGGCTCTATATAAATAGAGTTGAAATATTATAGCTCAAGCTACTCAGCAATATATAAATAATTAAAATATCAACAGATGCAATGATCCAACAATATTATGTAAATGATTCTGAAAAGTGTCAGTCTACATCATGAGTACTTTTACTTTAGGTTCTTTAGATATATTTTGACTATACACCTCTAAATCGAAATACTTTTTTCTACTTTGCAAAACAATTATCCAACACAAAATTATGTTTAAACTCCTGTGCAGCACATCTTTTTACATTATAAATCTTTAATAAGACACAGGGCTGTACATGATCCTGAAAATCATACCCTATATTTTATACACCATTTTCTACACTGATCTTATTTCTGTTTAAATGTGACGATGTCCTTGATTTTAGGCACGAAGCTAGCAATGTGTACAATGGGATGTGCTGTGTTCCTAGATTGGTTATAATGGTATTTATTAAAAATCCACAGGCTGAATATAAAAGATTGATGTAGCCTCCAGGTCTAGAAAAGTGAATCCAGCACTTAAGTCTGCATTCTTTTTAATGGCCAGATGGGAACGACTCCTGTGGTTGCAAAAAGAAATCCGGTTATAAAGTCGTTGGCAAAGGGTCAGTCAGCTCTCTTGTTTTATGAGCTCAGTAAACACTTTCCTGATGAATTAACGGTCTCAATCTTTAGTGGCATGTCTTATGTAATGGAACATGATGCTCATTTTGTGAATTAACCCAGCCATGGGGGGCTATGGGCCAGTGTAATTCTAAAACCATTCTAAGTCCGGATAAATGGAGAGGGTTGCCCCAGGAAGGTCATCTGGCATAAACTCTTTGCCAAATCAAATATGCAGATCAATGATAAGATTTCCATATCAGATGGGTCAAGTCCCAGGTTAACAACAATAACAAAATGTGGTGCTGTTAGCCAGCAGGGTGGTGGTGGGACTTATTTTAATGTTATGCAAAGACAAAGAAGGAGGAGATAAACTTTAAATCTAGGGTGAAGGAAGCTGGCTGATATGATGGAAAGAAGGAAGGTAGATATATTGTGTGATCAAGAGACTGGGTGGAAATGAAGCAAGGCCAGAAGCATCAAAGATGGATTAAAACTGTACTAGATAGTCCACGCAGAAAATAAAATACTGACTAAATTAAATTTTTCATCTGGGCCTGATTTATAGTAAAACTCAAATAATGAAAAATGTTTATGATATATTTTAATAAAACCCAAAAATGTCAACTTGCTGGTGGCACTGCAAAAAGGAATCCGGCAGGATCGATCATAGTCATTGTGAGCCATCTCCTGGACACCACAAATGTCAACAAAAATTAACGGCTATCCATTCAGAAGTGCATGTTTTATAGCTAAAAATAAATGGACAAGAGACTGTAAATGTGGATTTTTTGATAAGCATAGTTTGAAATGACACGCCACAACAATAAAACCATCTTTACAACATTTTGTAGGTCTCGTGCTGCCAATACAGTTTTTACCCTTAGAGACATCACTCCACAAGACATTTGAAAGTGTCCAGTAGTATCAGGCATCAGTGCATTAGCAGCATATCCTTTAATAAGGTCTTGTAAGCTAAGAGTTGAGGGCTCAGTGGATTGGACTTGTATTTTCAGCACATACCTGAGATGTTTGATCTGACGAAATCTGTGAATTTTGAAACTAATTCAACTCTTAGGTCCTTTAACATGTTCTTCAAACCGTTCTTGAGCTTTTTTTTTTTGCAGTGTTCAGGCCACATTATCCTGTTGAAAGAGGCAGCCATCTTCTGGAAAAACTGTTTCCATGAAAGGCTATGCGGTTTTTAAAATTTTACAAGGTATATGCTAAAATAACATCAATATGAGTGCTAGGACCAAAAGTTTCGTAGTAGAAGATTGCCCTGAGCATCTTACTACATTCACCAGCTTTCCTTCTTCACAGTGCATTTTGCTTCCACAGTTTTTCCAAGTAAATAATGTTTCCAGTGACCCACGTGATGAAAAGAGAAAATAATTCATCAGACTAGGCCAACTTCCTCCATTGCACCCTGGGCCAATTAATAATGGGAAGTACCTCACAGGACCTCCTGTTTTAGAGATTTTTTGACAAAGGAGAACACTTCTGTATTAGACAATGTTTCTGGCACAAAATAAGCATATGCTTGCTACTATTTGTACTTGTAGATGCAATTAAACTATATTTATTCATTGGGGCAGCTGTGGCTTAGGAGGTAGAATGGTTGGCTACTAATCTAAAGGTCAGTGAGCAAGATTTTGAACCTTGACCCATATCTGAGAACCAGTGGTGTAGTCATTACAATGTGGCCCTTATCAAAGTTGTTATGATCTATTGCAGGTGCTATTTTGACAAAATAGTCAATATTGTTCACCTCAACCACTTGTGTCTTTAATTTTTTGGTCAAGTGATGCATATGTCCTTCAACAAGAGGAATTTTACTCGTTTAGCCTATCAGGTACACTACTTGTATAATGTAACTCACTGTGTGTGTTCTCTTTTCAGACTTAATCTTTACTGTGTAAGAACAAGAGAAGTTAATTACTGAGTTAAAGCAACTGTAAATTACATAGCCATGTAAATGAAAAATACAATGACAGCCTTAGAGAAATTGTGCCACTTGAATGGCAGTCAATGCTGGTGTGAATGGGATACCTAGCTATTACATAATAGAGAGCATGTGAGGACTGTGTCGCACTGGAAGTTCAGTTGGGGTGAGGTTATGCAAAAAAACAGAACACTGTTCCACGAGCATTGTGCTGCACAGTGATACTTCTTCCTTGCACATGGAAATGCTTCACACTAAACCTCTCTGCATCATTTGTCGGTCTCATTAGTTTCCATTAAAAAAGGCCTTCAGCTATCAGGCCCCTCTCCTGTGGAACCATTTCCCAGTTTGTATTCTGGAGACAGACACCCTCTCTATATTTAAGATTAGGCTTAGAACTTTCCTTTTTGATAAAGCTTATAGTTAGGGCTTAGTTATGCTGCAATAGGCTTAGGGTGCTGGGGGCTTCTTCTCCACCCACTTCTTTTCACTCCCCATGCATTTATTTGGTACTATTATATATCAGTACGTTTTGTTTTCAGCAGCATGATCTGTGTGTCTCTTTGTCCTCTTTTCTGTCTTCTCTTTCCCCCCCCTCCAACAAGTTGAGGCAGATGGCTGCCCTTCCCTGAGCCTTGCTCTGCTGGAGGTCTCTTCCTGTTAAAAGGGAGTTCTTCCTTTCCACTGTCACCAAGTGTTTGCTCATAGGGGATTGTCTGATTGTTGGGGTTATCTCTCTGATACTGTAGGGTCTTTATTTCACAGTGTAAAGCAGGTGACTTTTATTTTGTTGTAAATTGGCGCTAATTTAATAGATCTTCTCTGAGCCATTTAGCGCAAGGGTGTCAAGCATTTGGCCTCCAAGCCAGAACAAGCCTGCCAAAGGGTCCAATCAGACCCACTGGATGGCTTTGAAAACTGTGAAAAATGCAGCGCAGTGTAGGTGGACATCATTTTCACTGTATTTGGCCTCAGGAAGCTGTTGCAAGAGCAGATTATGTTATAAGAGCGGTTGTCTAAATTGAATTCTTGTCCATTTTAAAGTTTTCTAGCAGACAGATACGATGTCCTGTAAAAAGTATTCACCGCTTTGGATGTTTTACCCTTTTATTGCTTTAATAAATGAAATCATGGTCAATAATAATTTGGCTTTTTTTGACAAGAATTTGAAAAATAAGCTTCTTTCATGTCAAATTGAAAACAGAGTTTTGCAAACTATTGTCAATTAATTAAAAATATATATGGTAAAATAAATGTTTACATAAATATTCACCCCCTTTAGGTCAGTATTTAGTAGATGCATGGAGCACGGAGTCTGTGTGAATATGTCTCAGTCAGGCTGGCACATCTGGACACTGTAGTTTTTCTCCATTCTTTCTTGCAAAACAGCTCAAGCTCTGTCAGGTTACTTGGGGTTCAGGCATGAATAGTCCTTTTCAAGTCCAGCCACAAATTGTCAGTTGGATTGAGATCTGGACTTTGACTTGGCCAATCCAGAACATTCACCTTGTTATCTTTGAACCATTTCTCTATGCTTGGGGTCATTGTCTTGCTGGATAAGAAATCTTCTCCCAAGCCATTGTTCTCTTACAGACTGAGTCAGATTATTCTCCAGGATTTGGTGATATTTTTCTGCATTTATGTTCCCCTCTACCTTTACAACCCTTCCAGGGCCTACTGCTGAGAAGCACCCCCAGAGCGTGATGCTACCGTCACCATGCTTCATGGTGGAGATGGTGTGTTTGTGGTGATGTGCAGTGTTTGGTGTTCACCAAACATAGTGTCTAGTCTGATGGCCAAAAAGCTCAATTTTTCTCTCATCAGACCAAAGAAACTTCTTCCATTTGACCTCGGAGTCTCCCACATGCCTTTGGGTGAATTCCATGCGAGATTTCATGAGTTTTTTCAACAGTGACTTTCTTTTTGCCACTCTTCCGTACAGCTTCAACTGGTGAAGAACTCAGGCAACAGTTGTCGTATGTACAGTCTCTCCCATCTGAGCCACTGAAACTTTTAACTCCTTCAGAGTGGTCATAGGTGTCTTGGTGGCCTCCCTCACCAGTCTTCTTCTTTCCCAGTCACTCAGATTGTGAGGATGGCCAGCTCTAGGCAGATTTAGACAAGTGCCTTACTCATTCCATTTCTTAATGATGGATTTGACAGAAATCTGTGGGATGTCCAGTGAGTTGGAAATCTTTTTGTAGCCATCTCCTGACTTATACTTTTCAGTGATCTTTTCTTTGAGTGCTTGGAGTGTTCTTTTGTCCTCATGTTGCAGTTGTAGCACAAATACTAATGATCCAGAGACTGGACCTCCCAGACACAGGTGTTATTGTACTACAACCAAACTTGACACACATCAACTGCACTCAGGTGATCTCCATTTTACTAATTGTGGCACTACTGGAATTAACTAGCTAGATCTCTGTTGAATAAGGTCAGTCCCTTTTAAAGGGGGTAAATATTTATGCAAACATTTAATTTGCCTTATCTAGTTTTAATAACTGAAATTAGTTTGTAAAATTCTGTTTACACTTTGACATAACAGAAGCTTTTTTGGAAATTCTTGTCATAAAACCAAATTATATTGACCATCATTGATTTATTAAAGCAATAACAGGGTAATACATCCAAGGGGGGTGAATACTTTTTATAGACATTGAATTACCAGGCCCTGTTCCAACACAATGAATCAAACAAAAAGAAAGCAGTAACTGGTTATCACCCACACCATCCCACAGTTGAAATTATACACATTATGAGATTGCCTTATAAAATTTGATGTCATTCACCAAGGAGTTATGTTAGTGTTCCTATTTCTTTATAATATAAACTTCTTTCGGCTGCTCCCGTTAGGGGTTGCCACAGTGAGTTATCTGTCTCCATTTTCCATCTTCCCCCACACCAACCCTCTGCATTTTCAAGATTCAAGATTCAAGATTCAAGAGAGCTTTATTGTCATTTCGACCACATATAGCTGACGCAGAACATAGTGAAATGAAATAGCGTTCCTCCAGGACCTGGTGCAACATATAAACATATGACATATGACAGAGACATATGATTGATTGATTGATTGATTGATTGATTGATTGATTGATTGATTGATTGATTGATTGATTGATTGATTGAGCCTTTAATTGTCACTTGCAGTGTCGCACATACATGTTACCTGCAGTGAAATTGGACCCCTCCGACCATACATACATACATTACATCACATAAGGAAGACAGGTCAGAGAGGTAGCATGGTGAGAAAAACAATGAAATACACAATACATGAGGGGAGAGGAGGAGCAAAAAGGCTCCACCCAGACTGAGCTCCTAAGAGGAGAGCAGTTTGAGAACAGAAAAAAACACCTCAGCACAAAAAAAGCACATGAATCTTCACACCTTACAACATAAAGCACGTAACTTGCAACAGGGGGGGTATCGGGTGTGGGAGTGAGCCA
>VUQH01081024.1:0-24960 GCA_015106775.1 Etroplus canarensis | reverse complement strand
TAAAGAGGAGGGAGATCTTCAAGATCAAGAGCTATTTATTTGTCATTTCAACCACATACAGCTGACGCAGAACACAGTGAAATGAGACAGCGTTTCTCCAGGACCTGGTGCAACATCTAAACATACAGACATATGACAGGAAGGGTTTTTTTTAAGCAGTTTAAAATTTAAAAATAAAACTTTGAAAGAAAAAAAAAATAAAATAGATAAATAATAAAGTGCAACGTGTGCAACATGGTGTAGTTGCAGACAATGCAAGAACAGAACCCTTTTCATCTGAACCAGATGAACATATTGCAAAATATCAAAATAGTGCAAAACAGAAGACATGAAAGACACAATGAAAAGACAACACAACAAAACACTAGCACCGAGAAAAGGCAGTGATGTGCAGTAGCAGCAATTGAGGTAGTGCAGATTGTGTGTGTGTGTGTGTGTGTGTCTGTGAGTGAGTGAGTGAGTGGGACAGGGTTTACAGTGTTATGCAGTTCAGGGTTAGTGTGTGTGGGTGACTGAAGTGAAAGTTACATAGAAATTCATCTAATTTCGTTAGGTCCATACCTTTTTGGACAATATTACTTTTTTATTCCCTCTGCACATCACCACAATGGCACTGGATTTTGGGGAAGTTGTGTCACAAGATGCTCAACACCTCTGACCCTGTAACATTGTCTACTTTTTGACAATATCACAGTTAAAATATCAAGATGTTCACATCACTGTTCCTTATTCACCATGCTTCATAATTGCTCTTGTTTCTAAGGAGGACAGCTTAAGTTTCCTCACAGATTTCTTGCCCATATCCACTTTCCTGTTGACTTCCTTTTTTGTAATACACTGTGAGGAACTAGGAGATGATAGCCCTTTATTCTCCTGTGACAAAAGATCTTTTTCAGCCCGCATAATGTCAGCTCAGGGATTAGCCTATCTAGGAACAAATCAGCTTTACTTTTTTGTCCAAATATATTGCCAAACACCTTCAAAAGCTAACAGTTTAAGAAAGACACAAGTTAAAAACAGCTTCGAGCATCATGTGCTCGTAAATACATCCCTCCTGAATGAAGTCTCAGTTCATAAGTTTACATTTCTGACTTTAGTTTCAGTGGCATTTATCTACTTATACAGCCCCTCCTAAGCCTTTATCTTTTCAGATCAGGTCATTTACCATGTTCTCATGTATTGTAAGAAGAAAGGGAAGATAAAGAGACCAAAAATGACTAAAGATGTGTGGAGTGGCAGCATGCTTTTAGAATTTTTATATTTACAGTATAAAGGAGAGTCGAAAAAGGAGGAAAACCAACTAGAGATACAGTCACATGATCCTGCTTGGGTTAATGAGTGATATGAAATAAAGGGGGATGAGATGTGTTAGTCGCTCTGCATTCACTGATCAATAAAGCAAAAGTGACCTAGATGAAATTCTTAGATTGGTAACAAAAGTGGGGTCAGGATGTTATATGTCACTAATATGTTACTAAAAAAATTATCTCCCCACAAATTACAGTAAATTAAATATCTCAAATTTTAGGGCAAACACAATTGATTTAAATCTAAAGCAATATCTTATATATGAGCTAAAGCTGGACTGTCATGGCATGAAAGAGCCTAAAATTAATTTGTAATTTTCTGTAGGGTATTTCTTAAACATCAGTTTGCCAGCAGGATGATATTGTCTATGAGCTTTCAAAGACGATGTAGGATCTCCAGAGTAAAACACAAGACTATAAGTTAATATAATTAATTAATTCTAACTTCTCATCAGGGCTGTTGAGGTTTCTGGATACCGACAGATAAAGCTTGACAGAGTAAAAACGAGAGAAGGTGAGAGATATTATTGTTATCCACACTTCAGGTAAACTCTCATCCCTCCATCCCACCTTCCAACCCTCCCTCTTGCTATATTCTCAGGGCAACTTGGCCTGCCTGGGGCTGTTGTTGGGACAGCCTTCCCCCATTTGGGGAATACTGATTGGTTCTCAGGCATACTAAGTTAAAGCTCAAAAGAATCCAGCACACCTTTTGTATTTGGCTCCTTGTATAGTAAACTAATTTTAATCCTCCTCTCATTGTCAAAGATGGGATTGTCGGGAGCCCTAGGCTTTTCTTTTGCACTGCTATTTCTAACTCAGGTGAATATTACTATTCTTGTTAACTGACCTGATCAATAATAAATTTAATTTTGTAACAGTAGTTATATGATTTCCTATTCTTTATATTTACAGGTATATGATAGTGCAGAAGGTAAGAAAATTAATAAACTTGATTAAAATGCTCTCTAGACTATGTGTGTTAGCATAATTCAGATTTTTTGAAAATACATAGGATTATATTATTAATAGAAAGGAGCTAAAGATGTCATACTGGATACAAGCCTCAGTGTGAGCTTCAGACAAGATTAAATAATAGCAAATACTGACCACTTGTATTTATGTAGCTGTATTTTTTGCTGCTGCATAACCTTTAATAACAGAGCTTATTGTCTCAGATCCAGCTTGGTACCATGTATTTCCATTTCTTTCAGGGTGCAGAATTTTGTCAGCAAGTCCCTCAAGTGCCTCGTCAATTCTGGTAAAATGGGAGAAATATGCTGAGGCAACAAGTTATGTTTTAGACCTTCGAGAGACAAACTCGCCACATTCTGCACCGGTTATAGTGTCCACGTTTGGACAGCAGACTGAGAGGAATGTCAACGGTTTGAAGCCAGGAACAGTGTATAATGTGACAGTTAAAGCCTTCGTTTTCTTCTCAGTGGCATGTGTAAATTCAACTCTGGCTTCCACAGGTAAATTCAGAATTTTTGTAACAACACTGGTGGTCTTGACTTGGACTACTGTCTTTTTTGTGTGGGCACTGTGACCCTCATGGGTCTAATTGTAATCTACATAAATTCAGTTTATTTGAAATATTCTCTTTCTCACCAGTTCCCGACACATCACAGATAGTAGAAGGGCGTGCACTGTCCAGTACTTCAATCACAGTAACATGGGTGATGGTACCTTCGGCGCAGAAATACATCTTGCAGGTGTACTCTCAGGCCGACGGAAAAACGATGAACTTCACATACACCAACACCACAGCTGTGGTAGGAAACCTGAAGCCTTCTTCCAATTATGACTGCTATGTCTACACAGTTAACCAGGCAGGTTTGGGAAGCAGTAGCAAAGTGAAGACCATCACAACCTGTAAGTTACCAACTTCTCCTAGAAATCCTTTGTGATATGGCAGTTATAGTCTTTCTCTGAAGACAAATTTTAAGGAGTGAACTGCAAATTCTTGCTGCTGCTGTTGGATACTTTGATCAATGATTTATAGGTCATCTACATGCAAATACAAATATAAATTCCTCTTTAACTTTGTGACTAAAAAGATCCAAACTTCTTCTCCAGTGATGTAATACTAAAAGCTTTTCTTATTTTCCTATTGATTTTGATTACTGCTATTGATGGTGGCATTAAATGCTTCTCAAAAGTTGAGTCTGGATCTTCAGTGCTGACACACCCATGGTCCAAAAAGCATAAAAGTGCTTTCTCTTGAGTCTGTTTCTAGATTATATCTAGACGAAACACAAGAAACCTATGCAGAGATTTTAGTATATTTGTCATGATTTTGTCAGGCTTTGCAAGAGGAAAATTAAGTTATGGTGATGAAAATATGAAAACTAATAGTAAAATCTGGAGAGCTAAAACCACCACGTTCAGTATTTTGAAGAAGAAATGGACATTATGAAGAAAATTTTACGAGCCATTTTGGTTGATCGGTAATGGGAACTATATGTTTGTCAAATGCAATAATTGTGTCTTTTTGCTGAATAAAAACGAACTATTCATGAGCAGATATTTCAAAACCTCTGCATACGAAGTGAAAACTTTCACCATAGCTATACACTTCTTTGGGTGAATTAAAAAAAAATCATGTAAACTGACCCTTTAACACTACTAAACTTGTCTGTCATTGGCTGTAATAGGGGAATATGAATTTACTACTTTAAAAAAAAAATTATAAATAAACATCAAGTATTAGTTTGAAACTTGTGTCTGAGTAAATCCTTGTCTTTTTTTCAGTGGTACAGCCTCCTGTGGGTGTTACTGCAACAATGATTGACCAGGTTACAACAAGAATAACGTGGCAGCCGGTGAAGGATGTCCTGTTATACAAGGTCATCATCCTCAACTTAGATGACTCCACCAGCCGGCCTTCTGCTTACAATGTCACAGACACAAAGTTGGATGTTTATGGCATCCTCCCATGTTCCACCTATCTCATATCAGTGTCCTCATTCAGCAAGTTCTTGATGCCAAGCGAGCCCACAGACTACACATACACCACCAACAGTGAGTCTCCAGAGCCAAACCAATATCAATAACTTAGTGATTAGGATCTAGGTCAGCTATTCTCTCTGAGGCGTTCCTTTCAGACATGCAAAATATGATCCTAGAGGAAGGAACTATTCAGAGGCTCTGGCAACCTACTTGTTGTTAAAGCTGTCACGTAAACGTAAACCTGAAGAAAAAAGAAATCCGCAGAGATCTATTTTGGTTTTATTGCAGTGCATTGTATATTTGGCACAAGATGTACACTCAAATACTGATTAGAGATGATTAGAGAATGTTTCTGAGATACAAGTGTCATTAAAATGTAAACAGTTAATGTATTGTGTCACTTGCAGAGCTGAAACCTGTTTCATCCATATCGGCGGACTACAGCTGCATCACTAACTCTGTCACGGTCTCTTGGTTGGCTGTTTTGGGGGCCGACTCCTATGAAGCCATGGTGATTGGCAAAAATGGCACACAGCGGAAATGCACGAGCAAGAGCACCAGCTGTAAGATCAGCGAACTGAACTGTGGTCAGCAGTACGTAGTGAATGTAATACCCATATCACAGAACTGCAAGAACTTCCTCAACACCACCTCGGCCACTTTTCAGACTGGTGAGACTCAGAATAAATGCACATGCAAAAACAAAATAAAACACTATGTGAGTCTATTTTGGTCAAGATTTTTGTAGAGAGTGCAGTTTGATAGTGTATACATAAGCCCCTCTCACCATGGAGGGTTGCGTCAGGAAGGGCATCTGGTGTAAAACCTCTGCCAAATTACCAATGCAGATTAATCCGCTGTGGCGACCCCTTGGCGGAGAATTCAAGGAAGCAGCCGAAAGGTACACACACAGTTTGAAAGTATATGTCCCCATAATTGGTATAGTGGTTTAAAAATTCAGACAGCAAGAGGCAGAGGGACACTTATCTCTTACATCAAACCTTCAGTGCCTACCATTTATTAAAATGGCTGCATTGTTCAAACTTCTAGCTTTAGTTATAAAATGAGGTCTCTGATCTTAAACCGAGACTTTTGGACAGCTGCGCCTAAACTACAGAAGACAATATAACTGTTTTCACAAGCTCAGTGGTAGTGATGATACTATTAAAAAGGTACTTGTAAAAATGCTTGTAGTGCCTCTTTAGACTGGAGGTTGACACATTTTAAATGTTTATCCTTCGTTAAATACAAAACAAGAAAATTATGTGCTACATGTCCACACTCTCAGAACAGCTGTGATAGAAATAGCACATCATGCACTATTTTCATCACATGTGCATGTCTAGTTAAGCACACACAGATCTTGGGTTAAAATTAACACATTGTTACTTTAGCACAACATGTGTTAAAATTAACCCAACACACGTTGTCCTTACCTACACACTGATGTGTAAGATTCTAAAACATCCTTTGAAAACTTCTTTAGGTTATAAAGATTCAGGGATTTATGTTTTCATCCTACCCATTTTCCTGGCTAATGAATAACATATTTCTCTAGTGATAAATTTAGTCTGAAAAACAGCTACTTGAATAAAATCAGCTGAGTTAACCAAGCTAAAAAGAAGTGGCAACAAAAACATGAAAACCATGGATATGACAGTACAAGCAAACTCATTCCTAGCTGGAACTTTGGTTGTTATTTTGCACATAGGATTTAGATGCAATACCCTTTTGAATAGCCAACTCCTCAAATGAATGTCAAAGTTCTTACACATTTTCACTACTCTACCCTTCAGTCTATTTTGTGCAGGCAGTTAATCTTTTTATCTCATATATCACTCCATTCAGCATGGGACCATGGGTCAAGATAAAGTGTTCAGCCCCACCCATGGGTCACATTGTGCTCAGCTAAGCTGTTGTGATTTAGATGATGCTGAACATGACTTTATGACAAGTAGCTATTACATGTTGCACATACAGCTATGTAATATTTGATGATTAACTCTTAAATAAGTCAGTAAAATAGTATAAAACCTTTTTAGAGAGGGAAAAAGGACATTTTTTTTCACATGGGTTAAAGCATATGATCATCTCCTAAAGACCAAAAAAAAATCCTTATTCATATTCATGTCAAACTGAAGAAGTTAGCTCTTTAAAACGTTATTGCATCTACTTGTTTTTATGTCAGGATACTGGGGTCACGTCAGTCTTGTGTCATTTGAGAATACCTGTTTACAAGTTCACACCTTGTTTTAGCAATCACTAGGTATCTCCTTTAAAAAGTGGGTCTCCTTTTGAGTTTCAGTGTCTCTGTCATATTGTCTTGTGTTCAGCCAGCTAAGAATGAGTCTGTCTTTGAGCGAAACCTGAAACATCATAATGTGTAAAGCAACACTGGTGCAAAATCTTTAGTATCAGGGCATTTTTAACCTGAACAATGACATGAGAAGCTCATCTTTGATGTGGATATTTAACTCCACTGACTAATTTATTACCTCTCCAGTTTAACATTCCTTTATCCCTCTATCATCCATTTCTTATACACAGTAAAGTATGTGTCTATAATATGCCAGTTTTAGTAATTGTATGAACATGTCTTCCCATTAAGCCCCTTGTCCACCAACCAACCTTATGCTGCTGCGAGAATGTAGCAGTGATGTCATTATCTTTTCATGGAATCACACAAACAGCGTAGACCACTACTTGGCCAAAGCAGTGGACTCCAAGGTACTATATTTCACATTTCATTACTAAAAAGATCATGCTGAGAGTTGAATAGAATAGAATAGAATAGAATAGCCTTTATTGTCATTGCAAGACACAAGTGTACAGTGCAATGAAATTTAGGATGAGAAGATTCATTAGGGATCTTTAGAAATTAGGCAGATTTGGTTACCTTTGGGCAGAAGGAGATTTGTGGTCCATTAGCTACCAAAGTAGAATGCAGAATGACATAAGTGGGGTTTCTCCTAAAGTGACCAGACCAGCAGTAATAACCACCTTAAGGACAATCAGACTGTTTCAATCTTGTCATCTAATTCCCTACAAGAGAGCAAATAAACATTTTTCCTAAATTGTCAAACTACGTGCAAACATTTAATTCCTGGAGCCTGTAATGTAATAAACATTTTTTTGATTTCTCTGTATTCAGGGAGAGGTGAAGATGTGCTTGACTCGAGAAAACTCCTGTTATTTCACGCATACAATGTGTGGGAGACACTATTCCTTCACTGTGCAGTCTGTCTCAGGGATGTGCAACAGTGAGATTAGCTCTTCCGTTGGCATTCGCACAGGTATGACTAAAATAAGTCTGCTTCATAATTTTGTGTAACCAATTTCACTTTTCTAGCAAATTACTTAATTTTTTTCTCATTTATGTGTTAAAACTACAAAATATTACTGCCTATTATAATTGCCAATTGTTGCAGGTTTGGTGCAGCAAAATTTAAAGCATTTCTTATTCTGTGACTAACTGAACTGTTACAGTTCCCATATGAGTTCCCGCTGGTGGATGTCTGACCTAACTTCTTTATATAACTACTGTTAATAGCCAGGATGTTTATTATATTACAAAACTATTAATGATAAATCTGTTTTATATCATTATGTCAATTATTCTCTTTTATAAATGAAGCCATTTTTGTAAATGAATCCTCTGCTTACACCGTCTCCAGCACCCTGCATTCCCCAGAATCTGCAAACATCAGCCAACTGTGGTGCTGATCATTTGCTCAGCAAGTGGGACAACTCTGAAGGGGCACTGTACTACATTGTGGAGGCTTTTGGCAACTACAGAAACACCAGCTATAACTGTACCTCAATGTCCAACAGCTGTGTTATGGAGGGAGTCAGGTGTGGAGATTATATGACTGTCACCATCAGAGCTTTTGACAACGACTGCCACAGTCCAGAGATGCTGGGGCTTCCAGCTGAGACAGGTGAGGGAAAACATGCTAGTGCCTTAGTCTGCATTAGTGTTCACCAGAGGCAGGTCTAAGGGTGGGGCCTGGGGTAGCAGTGAAAGATATTGGCTTAATTATAGATGGAAAACAATACATTTGTAAGTTCTGAAAGATGGATTTTTCCTGATGTACCTCACAGTGGTTTGACCCACTGCCTGCCATTCCCTAACACCTTAATTTTGCAAACTGGAAGTAAAGGAAACAATACTATTATTTACGACATATTTACTGCTAGAACCAGGCTATATTTTATAAGCTGCACTAACTGCCGTTAAATCTTGTGGTTTAATGCAGCTGCTATATTATTATGGGACATTTACATCTTCTGGAGGCAGGAGTTTTGTGCACATTAAAATCATTATTGCCCATTGAATGTTCAATGAGTTATAATGATTTTATAATGAATGTTTGGTTTTATTTCTGGCTTACCTTGAGTCCCCCTGACTGGTTCGAGGACACCTGTGCCACCCCAATTAAAAAAAACCTGGAAACACTTCAGTGTTGACTCCATAAATGAAGAGCAGAGCTTCTGTACTATAAGCAAAAATGTACCTTGCTAAAGTATTCATGAAATGACTCATCTCAGTGTTATATTTATACATTAGATTATTATTGCTTATAATTAAGGACAGCCTCAAGCAATATTTTTAAAAATCTCCACTTACTATAAGAGCAGGGTTATTTTTCTTTTAGACTTTGTTTAACCAAGAAGTGAAATTTTAGACATATTCTTTAGTGAGAGTGTCCTGGGTTCACAAAGGCATACTAGAAGACATACAAACTTCCTCTGGCTCTGTTTAGGTTTGAAGCCAGGACCCTCTCGATGGGATGCAACAGCACTGCTGTGTGGAATTTAGTGGTATCTTGTGGTGAGGTTGCAGATTGCAGCCAACTGAATACCCAGCTTTTTCTAAGCACAACGTATAGGCGAACAACAGTCTCTTCTACAGAAACGACACTGTCTAGAACAGCAAAACATGGTTGTGCAGCATGCAACACTCCATGGGAAAGGACCCAGCCCTCTACAGCTATGAATCTTATGAAAAACACATTTTTTAGCTGTAGATGATTATACATTAAAGAAAACATGATTAAGAACACTATATTACATTTAGCTTAAACTGTATACATTTCTGGGTGGCACACTGGTGTAGTGGTTAGCATCACAGCAAGAAAGGTCAAACCCTGGCTGGGCCATTTCTATGTGGAATTTACATGTTCTCTCTGTGCCTGGATGGGTTTTCTGGGGACTCAAGCTTCCTCCTACAGTCCATAGACATGCATATTTGGTTAACTGGTGATTCTAAATTGGCCTTGGTTGAAGGGTAGATAAAGTGCATAAAGTGTATGGAGTACATGTATCGTTAGTTGGTTAGACCAGAAAAGAACTCTTTAAATGCCAGTCCATTTCAGTTTCTTCTAAATGCTACTCACTGGTCTTACTTTGTCATGTTCCACCACTGGATATGATATACGAACCAAGGTCAATAAACATGTTTGGGTAATTTTGGTTTCAACAGTGGCAGAATGGAATAAAGTTCTGAATTTTTATAATTTTTATATATGAAAGCTAAAAACAGTCACTTCATTTTAATTGCTTAAAATAATCTAATGTCCCAAACATTAGTTTTTTTAACTTCTTAAATTTTAATATTTTCTTTATTTGGCCCTTTATATATAAAATTCAAGTGAGTATGCTTATCTTACTTGGCTAAAATAAGTATGGTGACTCTAAGGAAGTTACCTTGGGATATGGGAAATTTTGATTGGAATCCTTGGGATTATTTACAGACCCAATAACCAATAAAAAAAAAAAAAAAAATCAAGAAAAGTGTAGGAATATACATTTATGATGAAAATGGAATGGGAAATTGCAGTTTGAAAATTAGGAAATTGGTGAGTATATTTTGAATAACTGATTATGATTTCTACTATTATTATTATTGCTACTGTTGCTATTGCTGTTGTTGAAGTGTTCCTTCTCCTTCAGTCCCGTGCATTCCCCAGAATGTCTCAGCAGTGAAGGGATGTGGATCAGACTCCATCAGTGTCACCTGGGAAATGAACAGTGGAGCACTGTTTTATGTCGCAATGGCAAAGGACAGAAATGGCATTATTCATAGCTGTAACTCCATGGATATGTTCTGTACCATCCCTGACTTAAAGTGCAACACCAGCTACGAAGTTTATGTTATTGCCTCCAACTTCATGTGCAACAGCTCTGAGAGCAAGATGGTCACCACAGAGACGGGTACAGTGAGGATGCTCCTCTCATCTTCTCCTGCTTTGTTATACTTAACAGCCACTTAAATTTCTTTTGAAATTAAAAACAAGCTTAAGTAAAGACGTGTATCTTTAATGTACGTGACTATAATGGGGCAAAAACTTGTATCTTGCACATTTCTGTATTTTTTCATAAATTCTGAATGATTTGTGCCTTAAAGTAAAATAACAGGAAAATATTCACAATTAAAGTCTTCATGAATGTTTTATGTTAAAACACACAAGTTTAATAAAGCTTGGTTTCATTCCTTGTGTCACTTCAGCTGCCTGCCCGCCAGATCACCTTATGGCCTCCCTGGACTGCGTAGCCAATGAGGCTCTAATTTCGTGGCACGGACAGCCCAGTATGAAGTCCTATACTGCTACCATTGTAGATGCAAGTCAGCGACTTCTTAGCTGCAGCTCCATTACATCAAACTGCAAAATACCTAACCTAAAATGTGGCCAGCTCTACACTGTTACTGTCACCCAGCATGACAGCATCTGCCCAGGCATGCCCTCTGAGCCCATCTACATGGAGTCTGGTAGGAAAACTTTCAATTCATATACATTAAAGCTTGACTTCATGTCACCGTACCTCTACTTTTCACACTAAACATTAGAAAAATTGTTAAAAAGCAGCGCAAATAGATTAAAATACAGCATTTGAACATAATTTAAAATGGTTATATACACCATTAAAGCTAAACAAATTCAATTAAATTATGGGGGAACACGGTCAGCAATGGAGGGAAAACTCAGGTAGAATATTTTCTCACTTTGTGGCATCTAGATGCAGGTATCAAGCAAACATATGTGTGTACATGAGTTCAAACAAAAACCAAAAGCTGCATTAATATTTACCCATGTTTTTATCAAGCACTTTGGAGCAGCTAAGAAACTCAATCCCGAAAAGCTTTCCTTAATAATTAAAATTTTATCTGCTAAGACTTCAGCATTTCTGCCTTTAACCCACAAGAGCCTGGACCTATTTTTCCTTAGGGACTTCATAATTTAAGGTCAAGCATGAAGGTTTAAAGCATAAAGAAGATTGTAGAACATTTAAAGTGTTACACGTGTGTCACCATGGGTTCTTATAAAAATATAATACAATGATCAGAGTAAATTATATGCTTAGACTGATTTGAAACTATGGCCCTGAGAAGTCCCTGTTTCAAAATCTAGCTCAGTTACTTCAGTTTGCATTCATCTAAAGGCACAGCTTAACCAAAGTGCAGCTGAGGCTAACAAATCTGCAGTGTAGCACTAAGCCTGGCAGTCTGAAAAGGCTTACAATGATTTACTGTAACAAGGTATATCCCTGGGGTCTACCCTCAGGCCACAAAGTTAAATTCGGTTCCACTGACAACATAGACTGTGCATAAGATATGGCCATAGCCATTAGTTAGTGAAGTCCCAATGTGAAGCCTAGAGCTTAGCATCCTTGCAATTGCCATTATTATCATTATTTTTTTAAAACCAGACATGGAACTGATACTCCTCACTTAGAACCGTGATCCTGTTTTGTCTTCCTTTTTGACATTAATGGGGACCCATTTACAAACTGAACATGTTGTACTCAGCAGGACTTAACACAAATGACTGAGACCATAATTTCATTAGGAAAGTGTTCACTGAGGTTATAGAGCATAGAGCTGAAGGCCGCTTTGCAAATACACTTTTATACAACCAGATTTCTTCATGCAACCAGATGAACCAACCCCCACTGGCCATTAGAGGGAATACAGGTTTAGGGCGCTTCAAAACTACTTCATCCACCTTTTCTACACAGACTGACAGTGAGGATCTAATTTACTAACTGCTAATAGCTCTCTATTTTTCAGACAAGTGGCCTTGCTTTCATCTTTCTTGCCTGCTTAACAGTCTGGACATCCAATCTGCATCTCTGCCTTTGCGTTTCCCTACACACAGCATTCAACAGACGTATTTGATTCTAATATAAAATCACATGAAAGCTCAAGTGTATATTTACATTGCTACAGTCAGCAACTCATTAACTTCCTCCCTTCACTCATCCTTCTTCTCTTTGTCTAGTTCCTTGCGGGCCAGCCAACGCGCATGCTAGAGCGGACTGTGCATCAGGCCGGGTGACAATCAGCTGGAATGCATCCAGAAATGCCATAAGTTATATCATCGAAATCTCAGACAGTGAGAAGCCTCAGGCAATGATTTATAACACCACAAAGCCTGAGCTGAACATCTCCACACTGGAGTGTGGGCAGGAGTACACAGTGAAGGTAATGTCCTTCAATGGCAGCTGTGTCAGCCTTCCCTCAGAGTTACACTTCAGAGAAGGTAAGAGGAGTTAATGCTGTGACTGCTTTTCATTTTTCTGACATTCACTGGTCCTTCTTTGTAAAAATGTATTAGGTACCTAGAAGCAAAAATATCTGGTTATTTTTGCCTTCAATTCACAGTCTTCGTCAGATAAGATGAATATATTTTGAAAGATAGTTTCTCCATTACAACACAGCTGAATCAAAATTTACTGAACTTTTGTACTCCTCCAGTTCCGTGTGTTCCCATAAACGTGGTAACAAAAAGAAGCTGTGGCCAGAGTTTTGTGGATGTCATGTGGCAAGCAAGTCGTGGTGCCATAAATTACACTGCAGTTGCTGTGGATGAAGATGGAAATCAAGTAAAGTGTACATCCAATGGGACATGGTGCAGACTAGATGGCGTAATTTGTGGTCAGGTTTATAACATAAGTGTGGTTGCTGCAGATGACATGTGTACCAGCATGAAGAGCCCCACAATAAAGCTACAGATAGGTACACATTGTTAAAAATATACCTTATATAACTCTGCTAATGTGCTCTCACCAGCCAGCTCATGTCATCCGTGTGATCTGTGTGTCTTTCCTTTGCAGAACCCTGCTCTCCCTCTCAGCTGACTGCCTCTGTAAACTGCAGCAATAACTCTGCCAAATTAACCTGGGCCAGCAGCCCCAATGCACTGTCTTACACTGGCAAGGCAGTAAGCACAGATGGACATAATGTGAGCTGTATTGCAGGAATGGAGCTCAGTTGTAACTTGGAGGATCTACACTGTGGCAAGAAGTATATGTTCACTGTGTCAGCCTCAGATGGTGTCTGTCAAAGCCCAGACAGCAAGCCAGTCATCCACACAACTGGTGAGAGGCAGGAGCACCCCTGCTTTTTTGCTCTCCTCCCTAAACCCACTGCTACTAATCTTAAAACACCAAATCTCAAAACAGTAGTTGACTACATCTGCTATTTTGGTTGGAAAGGAGCTATCTATAAAGGAATATAGAAGCAGTTGGCAAGTCTTAGGGAACAGCTCAACAAGTAAAGGTCTCTCCATGACAGCTGAGCAAAGTGAAGAAACTGAATTTTCAATGGTTTGTCAACTAGTGCTGGAAGGTCATGCAATAGATTTCAGTCTCTAATTAAAAAAAAAAAAAGCACTTTTGGAGCTCTTATTCCACCAAGTAGTCAAAACGGTGTTTTTAAATTTGTAATCAAACTACAAATGAGTCTGAATTGTTGTCTGTTGTGCCAGCCCCATGTGCTGTTCAGAGCGTGCTGACCACCCTCAACTGCACCACCAACATACTGACCATCAGCTGGGTGCCTGGATCCATGCCAGTAAACTACAGCACCACTGCAGTGGCAACAAATGGCACTGCTCTTCATTGCATAACAGAGGACTATAGCTGTACAATGCCCAAGTTACAGTGTGGACAGCAGTACGCCGTGAAAGTCAAACCCATCAGCAGCGTGTGTGAAGGCCCCAGCAGCACCCCAGAGATTGTGAATTCAGGTAGATTTTTCAGTTGACCTGTTAAGGTTTTCAACTTAACACAATCTCACCTGACAGTAAAATATTTTATTCTTCTTTGCCATCATCATTTCTCTCTTAGTTCCCTGTGTTCCTATGAATGTCCAAAGCTCGGTGGAATGTTCCACTAACACACTGCAGGGATCCTGGGATGCAGCTGCTGGTGCAATGTCCTACATGTCCACGCTGAAGGGAGCAGGAGGTTTCTCCGCTTCCTGTCACACAGTCGGCCAAAGATGCCAGTTCTCTCCGCTGCAGTGTGCTCAGACATATATGTTCAGTGTCATGGCCCTCGGCAGCAGGTGTAACAGCTCAGCAAGTGCCATGATCTCAGCGACAACCGGTAAAATGTACATCTTGGTAATAGCAAAATCTAAGACACTGAATTTGGACAGAAGGTACACTGTTGAATGTAACATTCCTTTACCACAATCAGCAGTTACAAAGCCTGGCGCACTGCTTTAAATATTTAGTGGTGCATCAAAGTGTTTTAAACCATTTCTGAAAATCACAGTTCCAACCTATTATAAGGTTTTAAACGTTTTAAAAAGACAGCTATGTTTGTGAACTATTTTTGAGAATTTTAAAGCTCCTCAGTAGGAGTCAATTGACAAACAACAGATGAATTAATAGTGTTGGTTTTGGTTAGCACTTATATTGAAAATACAGACTAATGTCTGGAAAAGGTTACAAACAAATTAACATTTTTCAGTGATTTGAATATCTAATCCTTTGCTTTGACAGATGTTAATTTATAGCGCCTGTTTCAGTTGTATAGTATTTCATTCATTACAGTAATATGGACACTTTAGATTTCCTTTTTAGGACTAAAATGTGTTTTGATTTCATAATGAATAATTCTTCAAGTTGGAAAAAAGTTAAGTATCATTGTTCCTTTTCCCACTTTGACCTCCAGCACCCTGTGACCCAACAAATGTCTCTGCTACCCTGGATTGCCGCTCTGATATCGTGACAGTTACGTGGAGGGCTAGTGCCGGTGCGCGTTATTACGCAGTCCTTGCTGAGGCCAGCGGACATGTCGACTCCTGTAATTCCACTGGCACTTCCTGTGAGCTGACCCGGCTACAGTGTGGGCAGGACTACACTGTGACTGTTCTGGCAAGAGACATGAAGTGCAACAGCTCCATTCTTGCCAAAACCAACATAACAACAGGTAAAGGAATAACACAATTTCTCTAATTTTATCACAAAAAAAAAAAAAAAATAATTGTGTCAAATGTAGGCAAGATTTTTAACTTTTTGACACCATCTATGATTATAGAGATCTAAAGATTGTAGTGTGTTAGTAGATTTTTGTCTTTTTTTGTTTGGTTTTTTGTCTCACCCAAAATATTCCTTTAATTAGTACCTCTGTAATATGTGTATTTTGTCCAGCTCCATGTGCTCCAGTAATCAAGGACCATTATCTCAACTGCACCTCCAACCATGCTTTGGTCACCTGGGTTAAGGATGAGTACGCCATGAGTGTCACAGTCAATGCAACCTCCAGTCTGGGACACATGCAGTCCTGCAACTCATCCAATAATAGCTGTGTTCTGGTTCTTCGGTGTGGAAACACCTACACTGTGGAAGCTGTTGCAAAAGGAGTCCAGTGTTTGAGCAAACCCAGCTCTACTTTTCAGATTGTTACAGGTAGAGAGTTTTATTGATATTTAGTGAATTTTATTTTGGATTAACAGTTTGATTGCAGTAGACATATTTTAAACTGTATCTAGACAATTGCAGTTTCTCCTTGTCCTTAATGTTGTTTACGTGTAGGACCTCCTGCTTTTGTAAAGTTTAGGATCAGGTCAATAAAAAAGGTTTAAAGTGCTTAGGAACTGACTGTACTCCTCTCCACTCTCATACAGCTCCCTGTACCCCTGCAAACGTGGAATACCAGTACTCCTGTCAGACTGGCATTGCCTTAGTGAGCTGGGATGAGACTTTGGGTAGGAAGAGTTTCTACGTTCGTGCCCAGTCTGGAAACCACACGACCTCCTGTAGCACCAGCCAGACGGACTGCTCCCTGCTCTCCCTGCTGTGTAGTCACGCATACAATGTAGAAGTGATAGCTCTGGCTGACCACTGCAACAGCAGTGTTCCTGGTGTAATGACCATACAGACAGGTAAGAGGGGAAGGGTGCGGAGAGAGTTGCCACTGTTGTATTGCTCTCCACTCAAACAAAAAATTGGTGCATGCAAGTTTATTCTTTTATTTTTAAGTACAAGTCAAGTATACCAGTTTTGAATGCAAGCAATACAATTTTAGAGTTTCCTTTTTTCCCTACCATTTCAGGAAAACAAACATAGTAAATTGCAAATAATGCAGCTGTGGAGATTACTTGCTACAGCTGGGGATTAGAACATTTTAAATTACAAATATTGTATATTTTGAGCTATAATTTAGTATTTATTTTGGCACATTTCATAAAAAATAAGACTCCTGGCTCAAAAATATGCCCTTAAATCTGAAAGAACAGAAGACTTAAAAGGGAGTTAAATAGGTGATTTCTGTACTTTTATTTAAAGACTTAACGGTTTCTCCTTTTATTTTCCCACCAGCCCCATGTGCTCCAATGAATGTCAGTGCTTCCCTGGTGTGTGAAAACAACAGTGCAGCAGTGAGCTGGCAACACAGTCCTGGTGCGATGTCCTATGACGTGAAGGCAGTTGGCAGAGATGGTGACATCAGACAGTGCACCTCAAACAACACAAATTGCCTGCTACCTGACATGCACTGCTCTCAGACCTACATAATCACTGTCACCCCAATCTCTAATAACTGCAAGGGCCGAGAGAGCTACCCACACACCTACACTGCAGGTGAGAAGATAATAGATAAAAACATACACTTGATGAACGTGGCTTGTATCATTCTTTAATAGTAAGAAAGAAATTCTAATAATTGCTTCAAACAGAAACTTTAAACTCATGTTTGCCTTTTTCTTTGCTGAAGCATTTAGCAAGACTGAAACTTGTTGCACTTTTTTCAGCTACCACTAGATGGCCATCAGAAGAAAACCCTTCTGACGTCTCAGCAATTTCACTTAAACACATACAAAGTGTTTTGATTTGGATGATTATTAGGTTACACATGTTCTATAGTTTAACTTTTTTTGCAGTAGCTGTTTCTACATGATTTTACAAAGGTGATTAACCAATTTAACGCATAATAAGTTCTCGTGTAAACATTACAGAACGATGGCTTTTGACTTAAACTGAAATAAAGTATTAAATATAAAAGCATAAATATACTTATCTCCATGAAAATTTAGGCCCTTTAATGAATTTTAATGCCTCTTTATGGCCTTTAATATACATGTGGGGCACTTGGGTGGACTACAAACAGAAACAGTGTAGAAGATAAACAACAGTATCACTTTCAATATTTTAAATTTGAATATTTACATTTAAAAGCTATTCATTATCATCTTACTGTTCTCCACATCTTCTCCATCATCTTTTTTTGCAGGTTCCTGCCCTCCCACCAACGTTCATGTGTCTCTGCAGTGCGATGGTAATGTGGGCCATGTGACTTGGGACCCTGCCCTTAAAGCAGATCTCTATGTGGCCACAGCTGTACCTTCTCTCATGACTGAACATATCCATAACTGTTCCTCCAGTGGAACAAACTGCTCCCTCACAGACCTCCACTGCGGAGAGATGGTTGTCGTCACTGTTGTGACTATAGAAAGAGGCTGCAAGAGCAAACCCAGCATACCATTCAATTTAAAAACAGGTCAGAGAATTGAATTTTGTATCAAACTTGTAGCCTGACAGTTTTCAAGAAACATCTTTGTAGTGTTCAGAAATATACTTACTTCTCTAAACTTTACTAAATACAATCTGTTGTGATCCATGTGCAAATGTGAAATTTGTGGGCTTAAAGGGAGTTATGCACTCTATTTTAAACAATGTATCTAGCTTCCCTGTACTTCTGTGTAGCATGTTATTGATAACAGGGCATAGCTTGCACCTGCCATGTTTCAGTTTAAAGGCAGAACTGACCAAAAAACAACCTAATAAGAAAAGTCCATAAAGGCAGCAAAAGGTGAGTAAATCCAAAGATTACAAACAAACCTACAATGAGATGAAATGCCTGGAACTTGGCTGGTATGCCTCTACCTTAAATCTAACCTCGTGTGAGGTTGACCTTTGACCTTACAATCTTGTAAATGCTATCAGATGTTCTACCCATCATAGATATTAACTACACAAAGTTTGGTTAAAATTCAGCAAACCAGTCAGCCCCTGTAGTAACAAGATTTGTAATGGACAGACCGACAGGCAACCCAAAAACATAATGCCTTTAAGGCGGAGGCATAAAAACCAAACAAGCCACTGGAACTGAGAACACAGAAACTTCCACGAGGAAACCAGATGATCAACATAAAAGATAAAGACAAAGAGGAAGATGAAAGTATTTATACACAGAGGGTTAACTGGAAACAGAAGGGGATCAAGACATAGGTAAAAGTAATTAAGTCAGCAGAGAGGAATGAAAACTCATGCAAGGCAATAAAGACAGCCCACATTCAAAGTCAAATGAGAAATAAGCAAGAGCCCTAATACATGCATGAACACTAACATCTAACAAACCAAGACATGAACACAAAGACGGGACAGAAGGAGGAACACACGGGGGCACAGTGATGGCGCTAAATAGAACAATAACAAACTCAAAAGTGAGACAGGAACCAAAGTGGTATAAGCAAGTTCATAATAGCCAGGCTTTCTTTGTGTTAGTGGGCTTAACAAAACCTAAAGTCAGCGATAACAAGTATCCCTGGGTCAGGCTCTGTGTGCACTTAAATAAAAGGGGGCATTTGATGCGTCATTTCACTCTTAGTCTTTCCTCACAGATTAGATAATTTGAGCACCGCCTGCTCCAATAAGAAACATTATAAGATGAGCTGGTGCAACAGATCATAAAGAACATAAAAATATAACAGAAAAATACAACAAAGTTGTTAATAAAATCAGAGAGCAATGTTGCAGAAAATAGTTAATCTTAGGAATTCATAAGTATGTGTTTTACTACTGAATTCCTAATTATCAAAAGCACACTGAGTGGTAAAATAAATATATTAATTTGAGTTAACATATTTATTTTTGCTGATATTTACCAGTGCATACTCTATTCTAACTTGTTAGCTGCACATTAGCGCTCTTGTTCACTTGTCAATGAACTAGCAACTTTAAGATATTATTGTGGCGTGTAAAGTTGTTTAGGTAGGATTATTTATTATCCCTCAGTTTTGTCTTATGTATGCTGAGCTAAGCTAATTCATTTAGCTTTAGGCACCAAAACTAAAACATGCCACAGACATAAACTTATTAACATACTGGTTTTCATTTAAATGTCTATCTGTTAATTTAAAAAACTTGTCGACAGTGGCACTGGTAGGAACTTCATAGGCACATGACCGCAGGCCCCAACACAACACACTCTGATCAGTTTACCAGCCGACAGGCCATCAACCAGCTAAATATCTCAACATCAGAAATGTGCAGTAATAAGTGACTTTAATTAAGGCGCCCTAATAAAAACAGTTAGGCACAAAAAAGCATTAACTTTATGCAACAGCAAGACCAACCCAAACTGCTACAACACACAATCAATAAGCCAGATGAGAAATTTGAAAAGAAATGCATTCCTCCTCATTGTCAAATGATAGCAAGGCTGTCTCAGCATCTATTTTGATTCAAGGATGTATGTTTATCATTTTAAGTCCTTGCCACTCATCATATTGTGTCATATCATAAAGCATTTAAGAAAGCTGAAGGAGCTCAGCCCTGCAGTAGAAATAGGTAGATATCACTAATGGCAACCTCCATAGCTCAAGCTGAATTTGCTAGCTGCAGAATCTTCGCAGCTTAGCGTCGTTTGCTTTATGTTTTGAAAAGTGTAAAAATGGAACAGTTGTTTTCATGTCCTCATCTCTAAGCTACTTATTTCCTTAAAAACGCATAAGATATGCAAACTCCAGCACTCTCAAAGTGGCCAATAAGCACCAGATATGTTGACTTCACAATGACCTATCACCGATTAAAGCCTTTCAAATGTATTTCGGTCATAACATTAATGATCTTAAGCAAATTAATCAATGAGGGAATGCAAAGATAATATTTGCCGTTGATGAAAATTTTATTTTTAAGATAAGGTAAAATAAAATCTAAAAATTGTACACACAGTGCATTGAGAATTACACTTGTGTAAACTATCTCTCTCTGTCTCTCCCATATTCTCAGTCATCTGCCCACCCACTGGTGTGACTGGAGTGACATCGTGCAGCAACAATGACATCACAGCAAGCTGGCACCCAAGTCCAGAAAGAGGAGTGACCTACTTCATCCACTCCCAAGAAGATAGTGGTGCCACATACAACTACTCCACAATTCAGACTTCCTATGTGATGAACAGGCTCCAATGTGGAGAGTCGTATATGCTCTCAGTGGCTGCCAGGAACTCTAAGTGCACCAGCGTCTTGAGCAAGGAAATAGAAACTGAAACAGGTTCATATCTGGATACAGTCCTTGTTTGCGTTTGCATCTTTGACCTCCTCTCTAAATATTTTTCCACAGCTTGATCTTTTTCATTATTTGTTATTAATCTTGTCCTTTCCAGCCCCATGCCCTCCAACCAACTTGACTGTCAAAACTGAATGTGCTACCAACTTGGCAGTGCTGAAGTGGGGTCCCAGTGTGCATGCAATCTCCTACATAGCCACATTAACTGGTGCCCACGGCAATATGGTTTCCTGTTATACCAACACAACAACTTGCTCATTGAAGGTAGATTGTGGAAATCAGTACTCAGCAGTTGTGGTCGCTTCTAGTGCAACATGCAACAGCAGTGCATCAGCTACTCTAAGTTTTCACTCAGGTAAATGACAAAAGCTCTCAAAATGCTTCATTTTGTTTTAAACCTTTGAAATAGTGAACAATCAGTTGACTGATAATCTTCCCCTCTTCCCTCTTCCAAAAGCTCCCTGTCTTCCTGACAGGGTGCAAGCAAAGCTGAACTGCAATGCTAACTCCTTTGCAGTGCAGTGGAGGGGGACCATGGGTAAGGTTGATTATACTGCAATCGCCATCGGCAGCAACAAGACACGAGAAACCTGTAACTCCAATAGCACCAATTGTGTAATCCAAAACCTAAAATGTGGACTCATTTACAAAATTGTCGTCACTACATCGTCAGTCAACTGTGGCATCATTGAGGACTCCAACTATGAGATACAGTCAGGTAGCAAATGTTTACCAAGCTGTTTTCCTGTTCAGTTTGGGTCAGGCAATGTTTTGGTGTCACTGGACGAAATACTCATAATAGCCTTACATACATAATGTAATTCAAGTGGTCTGTGAAGGAACAGGATTCCTGTACCTCCTAGGATATACTTATTTCCTATTTATCTGTTTATCCACTGTTATTTGAATGGGTTTTCTGCATCCACCATTTTTAAGTCTCACTTCTGTTAACTAATCCTCCTCTTCATCACCAGCCCCCTGTAAACCAGATAACATATCAGTGAATTTGGAGTGTAGCACTAACATGGCAACAGTCAGCTGGGAAAACTCAGGCCCACACCAAATGCAGGTGGTCTCAGCAAGGGACAACAGAGGAACAATCACCACCTGCAACTCCACCAGCTCAAACTGCACCTTCGACCAGCTGAAGTGCGGGCAGATTTATGCCATCACTGTGGTCGGTTACACAAACAACTGCAGCAGTGAACCGGCTTTTGCCCAAAGGTTCAACACAGGTAATTTAGCAAAGAGTAATGTACAACTAGATGCATAATATAATGCAGTATCACTGTGACAACTCATCAAGCATGTTTTAATAAGTGCATTTGTTTTTTTTCGGACTCAGCCTAATTTAGAAACAAACGCATGTAATGGTATTTAATATGAAACCCAATCTCCAAAATGGTTGGGGTGCTGTGTGAAAAATATGAATAAAAACACAACTTAATGATTGACTTAACAGCCTGGAAACATCTGGGAACTGAGAAGGCCAACTACTGGACCTTTGGGAGAGGGATGTTGTCCCATTCTTGTCTAATACAGGATTTCAGTTGCTCAACAGTATTGGGTCTTCTTTGTCATATTTTGCTTTTCATGATGCACCATTTTTTTTTTCAATTGGGGAAAGGTCTCAACTGCTGGCAGGCCAGTCCAATAACTTGACTTCATCCTTTTGTAATAGCTGCGGTATGTAGGTTGGCATTGTCTTGCTGAAAGATGCAAGGCTTCCCTGAAAAGAACGTGCTGTGGAAGGGAGCGTATGTTTCTCTAAAACCTGCATATACCTTTCAGCATTTCCAGATGTGCAAGTTGCCAGCACTACAGGCGCTAATACACCCCCATACCATTAGAGATGCAGGCTTTTGAACTGAACGTTGATAAAAAGCGGGAAAGAGAATGATGGGTCCATGATTTTTAAAAAGAATTTCAAATTTTGATTCATCTGACCATACACCAGTTTTCCACTTTGCCTCAGTCCATTTTAAATGAGCTTTACTGGTTTTTCTGTATCGTGTTTAGGTATGGCTTCTTCTTTGCATAATAGAGCTTTAGCCTACATTTGTGGATGGCACAGCCAGCTGTGTTCACAGATAAAGATTTTTGGAAGTGTTCCTGAGTCTATGCAATGATTTCCATAATGGAATCATGCCTTTTTACAATGCAGTGCCATCTGAAGGCCCAAAGATCATATATATATCTCATATTGGTTTTCGGCCGTGCACCTTGTTCACAGATTCTCTCATTTCCAATTTGTCCAAAGGAAATTGTTCCAGAAGTTTTGTGGTTTGTTTTAGATGAAACTTTGCAAACTTAAATTGTCATTTTTTTTCCTTCAGCTAACTCTTCCAAACAAGCCATACTTATTCAGTTTTTTCCTAATCGCATCATTAACATACTGAGACCTGTAGAGTCTGAGATGTAGGCCTTGATTTATTTTCTTTTTTTAATACAATTTCTCTGAGCATTGCAAGGTCAGAGCTTGGGATGAATTTTGCTGGGAAGATTGTGGCATTGTGTTAACACATACCTGAATGCTCCAAACCACCAAAACTGCTGCTTTTACCCTCTTAATTCATACTGAAGCAGTAAGGGTGTACTTAGTTTGTCACAGGACTACAGCTAATGTGTTAAACTAACATAGGCCTACACAAATTGATTACTCTTAACTAAACATCCAAATGTAGGCAGAATTAAAACACTATTTTAGTAAAATTTAGCCAGCTAAGTTGAAATACGACAGATTTAACAATGATGGAAAATAATATGTTACACTGAACCATTTACTGATCTCTTTCTGTCCTCCACCAGCTCCATGTGTTCCCACACACCTCACAGCAAGGGTGGACTGCAACACTGGCATCACTATTGTTACGTGGGATGCAGCGCTTGGTGCCACATCCTACACCGTCTATGCTCGGGGCAGTCTTGGCTACAATGCTGAATGTAACAATACTGAAACCAACTGTATTTTCGCTAATCTGGCCTGTGGACAGGACTACAACATCACAGTGGTGGCTCGCCATGACACCTGTGTCAGTTTGGTCAGTAAGACCATCACCGCCACCACAGGTAATAAAATACGACAAGATAAGAGATTTAATACTCTAAACATTAAAAATAAAATGTATCAAAAAATTAATTCTGCACAGCTGAGTTTGACTACTACCTATAGATTCCTCCCTCTTCTTAGATTACTTCCCTCCATCTAGGTAGAAAGCAATTTCCCCCTTGGGATTAATAAAGTATTCTGACTCAGATTCTGAAAGTAGGTTAGCTCATAGATCCCTTTTGCAGTGTCTGTTGAGGCCTTTCAGAATATGAAATGAAAACAACAGTTTAATACGTTTTAAAATTACAAGAACTTTAAAAATTACTTAAACATTAGTGGTTGAGCCACAAATTACAGACCTAGAGTATCAGCTTCTTTTCTTTGGTTGTTTTTAGCAGCTCAACTAATAAAGTAAATGATTTTATTTTTAGCAAAAAAAAAGCCAAGGCAGTGAAATAATGCCTATAAAATAACAGCTGGACATTTTTATCAAGAGCCAAGAGTTAAAATATATAAGTAGCAGCTGATACATGTTAACTTACAACAGTGCACACAGTGGGCGGCTCACCTGCAGTTATCCCTAAGAGGAAACCCTTTAATGCTCTAAAATTCTAAAATTATTTAAAGCACATTTAATGTCCAGGAAAAAAAAAAAAAAAAGTATGTACAGAAACAACTCAGCTTGACAAACAGTTTTTCATGCGAAAATGCATCCAAATAACCATGAAAAAATACATCTACTGTATGTCCTGCACTGTTGCCTCAAGGCAAAAAGGTCCTGGGTTCGAATCCTCCAGATGACCATGACCTTTCTCTGTGGATTTTGCAAGTTCTCCCCATGGCTGGATGGGTTCTTTCTGGGTACTCCAGTTTTCTGTCATGGTTTGGTGTGGAAGAGTGGAGGCAGAACCCAAGATACAGACTCGGAGACAGACTGAAGAACTCAAAAAGGCTTTATTGGCCACTCACCAAAGGGGGGGGTTACAAAGTCCACAAATGAAAATCCACACAGGAAGAAAAACTGGAGCAAAACCCTCTTCCACACACAGAATCCACATAACAACGACGAGGA